>NNCF01128071.1:108276-132213 GCA_002313205.1 Laupala kohalensis | reverse complement strand
AATGACCTCGATGTTGACGAGCCCTAAAGCCCCCCCCCCCAAAAAAAAAAAGATCAAAAGGTAAGATTAAGATGACTCCGGCACGTTTTGCTTATTGTTGTTGAACAGAAAATTCACCAGATTCATGTGAAACAAAAAAGCTAATAAACATGGACAAAACGTATACAGACATAACTGAATTTTATTCGCATAATATATACATGTTTTTTGATTAGTTTTTAGATTATAAATGATGTTTTTAGAAATGTTTTTTTAGATTAGAAATGACATGTGGATTTGATATTCACAATATTTAAAGGATGTATAGTTGAGGTATGTTTATATATTTGTATTTCTTAAATTATTTAATGTGTGGAAGCACTGGGATGATATTATGATATGTACGATGTTTTTGTTTTGTAATATAGTGATAATCAAACGGATAGACCTGAAGAGGAGGCCAAACTTAGAGCCTCGAAACGTTGTCAACTAAGGTCAACCCAAATAATTACATTTTATAGTGAAATAAAGATACGATGAATTTTTACTTTTTATTGTGAATATAAGTTGTTTTTGACTGTCTATAATAAGGCTCGGTGTTCTTATAAAGATGATGAGATATGACAGTCAGAGAAAGCGCTGATGAATACATAATATATACTGTAACACCACACCACAAGCCCAGATGCAGTGTGCGTTCTTTTGGTAGAAGCGGGATCCACATATATACCACAACCCTTATGGTAGAGTTCGCTGCCACCAGCTCGGTTTCCCGAGCAATTAAACACGCGTGTAATAACAATAATTAATGATTTAACTCAAATTAAATAGAGATCTGAATATTTACAAACGTAGACAAACTCTCAAAATCATTAATACATATATAAATATGTTAAATCATTAATAATATATAAGTAATGCTATCAGAAAGAATTAATTACACATAAATAAATTGAGTTGAAAACGACAAATTCGGAAAACCTCTCTTGGTTATCTGAATCTTCAAATTTACCAGTTGCTTTTCCCGAATAACTAACTGATACAAGTTACGTCACTCGTAACTACTAGCAAATAAATTTAAATTACCGCAGTTATTCTTCAGCGGTCTGGCGACCAATACTAGCCAGGTCACATCCTGTAACCTGCGGACTCCGTTCACACAGCAAATGTCTTCGAGGATTCTCAATCCTCCCAATATATACGGAAGCGGAGGTCACGTGACCACACCTTCGCTGCCACAAAGAGCACTCCAAATCGTTGTTCACCTCTTGCCCGTTCGGGGAACGCAGATATGCCATTGTTTCTGCATTCGGCGAAAATACTCCTTTCATAAAATATTAACATTCTTTCTTTAGGAATTTTACCGGCCTCGCCTCGGTACACATGGCAAGCAAGTCCCTCTCACAGAAATAGCATACTACAGCTAACATTCCTTAAGATGTCTCGCCCCCGGTCAGATATGACGAACAAATGTACTTTCACAGAAATATTGAAAGACAAAGGATCACACACTTCGGCCGGCATTCTTCGAGGGTACTCTCCTTCCCGGAAAAAGCAGGGGAATGGTCCACACAATGAATGGAAAGGCTCAGTTTTCGGGTCCAAGTCCGTTGCACTTGCTCTTAGCGGCATCCGGCTAGAGACTCCGTAATCTTCTAAACAGTGTCCGGCTAGTGGAATGCGTAAAAATATTAATAATTCACAAATCAATATACTGAACTGGTCCTGATGTTACATGTACATGTTTGTTTTAACATTTAATTCATCCATGTAAGTGTTTTAGTGCCACGTCAACGTCCACGCATTTTACGGGCTTCATGGGTAGTTTGTGCATGCGGAACACTGAAAACGGGCACTAAAGCACTTACATGGTCAATGTACTAAAGAAAAAAAACTACGAACAGTGGTGTAGATCCACGTTAACATGAACCTCAAAGCGATAGTTTGGATGCAAGCTTTGATGAACCAAAGCGTAACTTGCAACAATCTAGAGAGGCAAAGAGAATAGGATTATGTGTGAGTTAATAGCAATAGAGACGTATGTAGAGACAATGCGATTATCGTTAACTTACCGACCGATGTTCGATTCGACCTCAAGATATAAAGACAAACAGTCTGCACATTCACAGCCATGAAACGCTTCCAAACCGAAATTATGGTTAGTTAAAATATAATATTTAAGCTAATTTATCAACTGTTGATCCATTTAGAGTGAGCTCTTTGTTTTTCATAGTTCTGCAAATTATAAATACGATCATTAAGAATATGTAGCCAACTACACTTTGACAATATTATAAAATAAGGGAAAAAACGTTACTAAAAGTATTTGAAAAGACGGGCAAAAATTTCAACTATTTAATTTTTGGAAAAATACCTCTATTTTGAAAAATAAGAAGTCTTTTTTGTTAAAAAATTTGCCCACGGGTCTCCAGATTTCATGAAAATCTTATGTATAAATATTGTTCCCACCATAATTTACATTAAAGAAAGGTATCATGAAGCCAATCAGAAAATTAATTTAGTAAGCATAATAAAAATGCTATAATTCAAAAGGCACTATTAAAGTTATAAATATTGTAAATAAATTTTTATAAATATCTAGCAAATGTAATATAGATCTATCCTGGCCCGGGTTTTTCTCCGTTTTTCCTTCGGGTAGAGGCGGATTTCTTATACAGGTTCTCTAGGCTTTGTCTAGGGGCGTGTTTATTGTAACAACAAATCGTGAACTTAGTGTTTTTTCAACTCTTATGAGTTTTAAACACTATACTCAGAATAATCTAGAGTTCGATAATAACTGGTACATGTAAATTTACAAACATATTTGCGTTAAATTACAAACATATTGACATTATATATGTATTATAACACGCAGCTAACTTTTTATCTTATCTAGGAACTTTTGCTGAAATTTTTGAATCCGCCTCTGCCTTAGGGCCCTTGATCGGAATTGATGGGATGGTCCCTTGCTTGCTTCCGGAGAGTAAATTAGTTTATTGTCCTCCACGTGGTCATACGCAGTTTGTACTGTTTTTTGACAATAAATTTATTATCATTATTATTATTATCTATAATACATACTGTTATTTAGTATAATTATGTAACAACTTACTAGCCTAGAATGGGAACCTTGCAGAAAGGGCGGTTGGAAGCGCGAAGGCTTCCCGCCGATAGCGTCACTACTCGTCAGATTCCGAGGAGGTTAGTCGTGTTACGATGTGTAGCACTTCACCTTGGCTTGAGAACAGTGAAATATTCATTTATGAGTTTTCAAAAGGAAGAGTGATGTTTAGAAGGAAGTTTATATTGTTTTAGTAAGTTTATAGGAAGGTTTGATATATAGAAAGAAAGTTATATAGTTATTGAGAGGCAAGTAAGACCATTGAATTGTAGTAAAAAATAACTATTATAAAGAATTTGGGAGGGCAAGTGAGAAAAGTGAACTATTGAACCACCAGTGTTCCAGTAAAAACAGCGTTAGGAAGTTAAGGTAGATCAAACAAAGTTGCAGGAATATTGAAAGACGAGTGAATAGAACATTAAACTCAAACTATCATTTTATATAAAGGAGTAGTTAACATTTAATAATACAAAGTCAACGAAAAGTGAAGTAAAGAGTTTATTAAACTGAGGGAACACGAGTGTTGCTCCTCTTTGAATCTTCAAGATGGCAGCCTCAAGGTGGTAAGACTCCCACATCTCATGTTCTGCTATTATCTGGGTCAAGAAACTCGACGACCTTAAAGAAGAGGACACAGATTTGGCCGGCAATTGCTAATCAAAGAAATGAAAATCTATGAGCTCCAACGTGCTAAAATATTTGATATAATTTTTTATCAAATCTAAGGAAAAGGTTGGTATAGTTGGATATCGGTGAGGCGATACTAGTATTCATTTTTAAGAATAAATGAAAGATGTGGTGTTGTCTGCTAGTAAAATATTTATTCAGATAGTACTTTCACCAGCTTAGCTGGCATCTTCAACAACATACAATTATACCGAAAACCAAATTTGTAAACATACAACTCTATCCAAAATTTTACGACCAAGACACCAACCCCACCCTAGAAAAAAGAGGAGTATACCTTTTATCTTTTAATGATTGCGATGTCAAATATGTGGGGATGACCGGTAGGAAATTGAAAATCAGAATTAAATGACACATTCACGCCTTACACAACAACAGCAATCAGCCTCATTTTGCCGACCACCTTCGCCTTTTCACCCACTCTATCAACATTAATCAAAACGTACACATCCTTGAAATAGAAAACACCTTCAGAAAAATATTAACCTTCGAGATTTTCCAAATTCATAAACTATTAAAACAGAATGTCCCTCTGTGCCATGAACATTTAAGCAACCTTTCTCCTCTTTTGTCCCTTCTCCTGGAATAACCCATTTACTCGTGGACCTTTCCCGGTCACTGCTCTAACTCCCACCCCCCGGCTCCTTCTTACCTGTTCTTATATAGCGCCCCGTCCAAACTTTCGGCACATTCCCCCCATTGATACCGGGCATTGTCAGGTACGTTCAACTCTCATTTATTTTATATTTTCATTTAGTTGCAGTTTTACCTCTTATTTACATATTCATTCTACATTAATTTGTTGCTCTGTTTCCAATACACTTAAAACTTTATTATATTTGAATTAATTTCAAAATTCTATAATTTTAACAAATTTCAAATAACTTCAAATCTTCATAATTTTAACAAATTTCAATTGTTTATAAACTTAACAAAAATTCCTATACATTGTATTCTTACATATTGTTTATATTTTTGTATTTCGTTTTATTTTAGACTGAAGATGCCATAATTATTTATATGTTCATGCTTAACCATAGTCAATTGTCAATGTACACTCTATTTTCAGCTCTCACAATATTCATTTGTAGCAGGTAATTTATTATTAATTTTGTATTAAATTTGTTGCTTATTTTAAAGCATTTTCATAGACTACCATTGAAGGTAATGGTCCTCCGGAAATCTAATTTACCTGTCATTCCCATTATACGGAATATAATGTTTTTACTAGCGTTATAGAGCTATCCGACAATATTAACGTGGCAATCACTCCAAAACTTCAGTCATGACGAAATTTGTAATTTCTCTCAAATAATAAACAAATATTTCTAAAAACAACGAATATATAACATTTAAGGTTCCAACTTTTTATATTAGGTTCTGAGGCTATACTTATAATCAACATGGCACCAGAAACACAGTAAATGAAATTAGGAACATCTTGAGGAAGTTATGTGACTATCACTTTCTAATACCTTACATATTACAAAGTATCTACTACAATAATCATCCTTTGAATTCTTCACATAGAAACTTCAACTGAGTTACAGGTGATGCAAAGGAAATATGTCTCCTGCCGCGCATTTTACATGTACCCACATTCTACCCATTCACCTTATTTGAATCAGTATAAGCTTCATTACAAACTAGAGAATACCACTCCTCAGTTCCAGATTCTGAATCAGAATTCGGAACCATTCAAAATTAAAACAAGTCCCTATAAAATATATTTTTTTAATAAAAGTTATTATTTCTAAGTTCGTGGCCAAAAAAATTAGAAGAAATGTTAAACATTTTTGTGTTATTCCTTCTCAAAATAAGACACTTTAAATAGCACTTTCATTTTCAAATTATAGGTAATGATATTATACAGCTTGAATATTACTGTTGTCGGAAAACGCATTTTTTATTTAATTAAATTATGATATTAATTGCACAATATGGTATCCACCATTATTGTACACGTAAGATAAACTTAATTTCTTGGATCAATAAGTTTGAGAGTGCCCCAAAATATCCGTACTACATGTCCCTTTACAATTCCTTGTGGGAGTAGTGTGCATGGAAGTGTTTTCGAAGCAGGTAAACACCTCGGGACGTCCGGGAGCGCGGCCGCAGTGGCGTGTTGTGTTGTGTTGTGGAACAGGACAGGTGTGCGGCGGAAGTACGCATTACAAGCGTCTCCCCTGAGAAGCAAGTACGACGGAAGGTGGTTGTAAACCTGGCAGAAGGAATGAGGAAGGTACACAAAGGACTCGAGGAACGCGCAGGATTGTAAGAAAATTAGCTTACGTTTGATGAAACTACGAGGGAGGATGGAGAACAATGTCAGTGTGGTTAGTTACAAAGGAGATGTCAGCGAGTCTTGCGATCATTTCTGATAACGCTAATGTAATAATGGAGTAATATATGTTTGACAATAATTTTATAACTATAACATTGCGTTTTATCTATATTGTGAATTTATTATGCGTTGGATTTTCTCCGAATCTCTTATTTTGTGACAGTAAATTCAATTTCTGTTACGTTTTGAACAAAAATTGACATTTAGGAACTGCGGAAATACCACTATTGAATATTTGGAAACTAATGGAATAAATCATAAATTTTATTATATATTTATTTACATTTTATACGCCATATCATTTGTGTAAGTTGCCTTTTGTACACATACACAATATGTGATACCGATAGTAATAGTAAATAAATTATACATATCTAAGGGTTATTTTTCTGGTTATTCTTTCTCCTTATATCGACTTTAAGGCGAATGCTATTTTGATCATAGAATAAGCAAAATGGTGTATGAATGATCGACATAAATAAAAGAAATGTTGAGAAAATTGATAAAACATCCGACCTTATTCGAACGCACATCTAAAGTGTTCACTCTTATAAAATAAAAGTATCTATCTTACTTTTATATTAATAACATGCTTTCTTTCTGTATCCGAATATTTCCCTTGTTCAATAGATCTTTCAATATATCATCTGAGCAAAAATAGCAATGTGTCACGAAGAAATAAACAATTCTTTTTATCTTAAAGGAAAATTTTGTAGTTTTTTGAGAGTTTAATTTTTTTGGAATATACAATAATTAACATGGATACGTAAATAAAATTTTGGTATTTTCAGTAATCTTTACTTACTTTTTCATTGAAATGACATTTACGCACTAAAATGTATTACAACACAAATTCTCATTCGTGTGAAGAGCTTAAAGAATGAAATTGAAACCCAAGTTCACTGTACCTTTCAAGTGTTTCGAAGATAATTCTCTTCATATATATGAATAATTGGATCGCTTTACTGAACGAAGCACCGACAGTGGTGGTCTAGTGGTAGCGTCTTTACCACCACGGTCCTGCTGAGCGGTAGAGCGTAGGTTCAAACCCTGCTCGGCCGGACTAGGTGAGGTTTTCAGCTGGGGTTTCCCTCACCTACTCCAGACAAATGGTTCTGTGCCATAAGTTCCCTGGCAATGAAATCTCTCCTTCCCAAATCACGAGTAGGTGGAAGAGCGGGCCAAATGGCCCGAACCTCGCCGTAAGACATAAAATAAAAATAAATAAATGCTCAGTATTAACGATAATCGTATAAGAATTGAACCCCTTACAATCTGACCGTGTTAGGAAACGAAATACAACATGAGTTTCTTGAATTATATATATCTTTTTCTTTTCATATTGCATTTGAGATTATATTCATGATACTTTACAAGATGTTAACGACACTGACATTCAATACCGTCCATACAAAGAAATGAAATATGTTGATGTGAAACCCGGTTCCATACAAAGGGATTTCCGAATACCAGTTGAGCCGACGATGGGGTTGGTTCATCGCTAGCGTAATGCTTCATCTATATTCACAGAGTTGGTGGAGGTCTCTGGGAGTTGCCCCACTTCCGCTCGCTGTGCACTCTCCAGCAGCGCGCAACAGCCGCCACCTTTGGTGCTTCTGTCAGTAAACAGCGCACATGCTCTATTGTAGGTACGAGAGAATGTATTGCCTCAGTTGCGCCTCGGGCGAGATGCATACATGCTTGCGTAAACCATTGAGTAAATTGAGGGTTTCTTTTTGGAAAACGTATTCACATACTGGCGCTTTGTGGCTTATGATTTATGAAATGAATATTGTGTCTATAAATCTAATCTTCGAAGTTCTATAAATGGTGAATATATTTTATACAATTCTAGTGAATATTATTACACATATGTATTCATTTATTTTGATCAATTATGATCAACTGACTCTTAACTGAAATGGGTAGAGAATATTATATTTTGAACTGCGGATTGTATGTCTTTCGTCGTGATGATTGATATTTTTCCTTTACCATGTCCAGACTGACTTCTAGGTCATATTTATATATTCCAATATTCAAGTCTATAACTGGAGCCCTGCGGATAGTCTATGCTTATTGTTTTCAATATTTTTGTTCTGCTGTTATCACGGGTTTTAATTGTCATAATTGTTCAATTTGGAAGGTATTCCACATTATTTTTCCAACGGCGTTATCGGCTAATTTTCCGTTTAATCATGGACCGACACGGAGATTATTTATCCCTCTGTAGTTTTATTTTTGTTACAAACTATAATTATAGTGCAATGCCACATCTCAATCTCTCCAACACACATAAGTTTTGTTGCGATTGCAAATAGTTCACTAATCTTTCCTTTTTTAAATTTAAGTTGAAATTAAAAATTTATAGGACACATATTGATATATCAAATGTTACTTTTGCAGGATCTCGGCTTTTTCTTCACTATTTATTTTAATTTCACCAATATTACACATTTCAAACATTTTTGAAAAACAGTTTTAATGTATGGCATAACAACGTTCCCACTTCGTGTTAGTAGTTCATAGTAGCCAGAGATGTGATGGTATCCCGCATGCTTTATTATTCTTTCTATTTGTTCTTTTTTATCTGAAAGTCATCTAGATATGTTATCGGGAGATCTTGTGACATAAAGGAAAATAATTTTACTCTTTCTCACTCCTGTGTTTTCACTATTTCTGCTATCGAACTAATTCTTAAAAACGCATTTAATCTTTTTTTTAAATTCTCAATTTTTCTTTCAATGACACAAAAATCACCTTTTATTTCATTATTTGTAATTTATCATATTTAAATGAATTTTTCTTATCAAGAAAAGTATGTTTTAAAAAATTCTGAATATAGTTTGCATGTCGAATTGGCGTTTGCATTTTTTCCGGAACGTACTTCATTAATCATCGCTTAACAGCGTCATTTATTGCCCTATATCTATTAAATTTGATTTATTATGATGTTTCCTTAAACATGACGTATTGTTCGAGCAAAGCATTTTCTAAATATACAGCGAATAATATGTTATTAAAACAGTTGTGTATAATAAAACTGATAATTTAATATAAATAAAAAATGTAGAAGTGCGAAGTTCTTTCAAATATATGCATACTTCATTCCTTTGAAGTATAACCCAGCTGTTAGTTAAAGCGCTTGTATTAGTGGAAGGTCAATTGATGACCAAAAGTTCCGTACTAAATTGATAAATTAAGAAATGGGATGAAAATTAGTAATATTCTAATTATTTCATAGTGGAAAAAATATTGTTTTTTATTCTAATATATCTAGATTGTTAACACGTTTCTCATTTATTCACATCTTTTTGTATTTAAAACTCGTAAAACTGGATATGAAACAAATTGTTTCCATATAAATTGACCATTTCATTTTTAGGTTTACTGAACTGCTAATCCACCGCGATATTTGATAAACATTTATACAGATTTAGAATTTTTATGGGGAGGGGGTGTTAGGTCTTCGGTGGTTCAGGGGGTATGTATGGTTATTCTATAAGAAAACAAATGTATCTTTTACAGTTCGATGTACATAATACTCCTTTACTACTCAACTAATGTATCTTTTACAAAATACCATACAATTTTAATTTTAATTCATCTTTCGCTGAAGGGAATTTGAGTCGAGGAACCCCTCGGAATCCAGTATCTTCTAGGAACACTTAATTTTAATTTTTAATTTCGATCGATAATTTACACTTTTGTAATCCTGAATGACTGCAAATAACGGAGAGAAATCTGATGCATCTGAGACCTTAAGTATTGCTCGCCCATTGCCTCTGCTGAAGCAGGTGACACCTTGTCGCACGGATGTACGCTCTCTCACGCTTCTGAGTGTAATCGCGTCGTTTGGTCCCGTTGCTACTCCAAGCCCTGGAGAGGTACATACGCTCCAGCGTAGCCCACTCGGAGCACAAGGGCGGGGAAACCCACGGGAGGTCTGTGCAGCCGCGAAGCGCTCGTCAGCTGTCAACGCGCGACGCTCCCGTCATCACCGAGCGGAGCTTCAGTCCTCGCCAGCTCGTCAACTTCCACCCACAACCCTCGCAATTTCATTCCAGTGCCACCACTCCTTTGCTTCATCCCCCAACCCCGCAGTCAGTCATCGCTCATTCGCAGGCCCTTCGCGAAACTACATCATTCCGTTGGGAATGGGCAACGCGAGTCAAAATAAATCGTTTTCCACTGTTTGTCCATCACTTTGACTTGTGGACAAATTTTTGATACTTTATTTATTGACAGAGTGGATATTTTTAGTTCTGATAGTTCAAAACGAGCAACAACCACATGCATTACTCTTATGCATTCATTTACTAAACAAAATATGTAGTACAATTTCACTCAAAATAATTACGTAAATACATCTGTATTGTGTAACGCCCGGTTTGACTTAGAGAATATTTCATTTCATTTTATTGTTAATTTTATTTGTGTCAGGATACATTATGACCTTGTACTTCATTTATGTGCGACCTTAAGCCCCATTCTAGTCAGGGTACTCCTTGGTCTTTCGTGACAATTATTCAAACTGAGGAGAAAATATTCTTTAACGACGTCTTATTGTACGCCAAGCATCGTGAGTAAAAGCGTGAAAGAAGTAATCATAGAGAACCGTAGGGAACGCTGGTTATCTTGAGCCATCGAGGGTGAGAGACTCACTGCTTCGTGATCGTGTGATGAGCTGTTGCTGTCGAGTCAGGATGTATCTTAACCTTACTTCAATATATTAAAGAGGTGAAGTGTAGTTACCATTTGTAAATTCATAATTGAAATGTCCACGTTTTGCCATGGTAACCAATGTATTTGTTTCAAAACATGTTTTCGACGAAATGGCCTTTATAATCATATACAAGAAATTACAAAAAACTGTTTCTGATAAAATAACAGAATTTGAATGAAGACCATTTTTTACTTCACTTCACTACACGTGAAGAACCCCAGTGAGGTAATATGAACAAACAAAGATCAATAGTCACTGGAGAACGTGTTTCCTTGTTTCCGGGGTCCACCAACCACCACTAAATGTATTTGGCTTTAATAAATTGAAATAATTTATCTTATTATAAGTTCAGAGAGTAAACGCAATATTAATTAGTAATTACGAGAATCAGAGTGGGAACATTTAGTGAGGACTTTTGAAACTGAGATAAACGTACTTTTGCCTAAGGAACTTCAGTTGAACGAGAGGACCAGAGAGGACATGAGCCATACTCGGGTAATGTGGTATTTAATTACGTACTATGCGCTGCGACTTCGCGAATACTTTGCGAAGACATGGACACTGCCGTATGCTTTAGTGAAACCAAGCGACCAATATTTGGATATCGTTGAGGCGATACTAGTATTGGTATTGAGATAAATTTATGAAAGATGAAGCGTTGCCTACTTTTAACGCCAATGTTGCAAAAAGTACTGGAACTAGTGAATCCGTAGAAATGGTTTGGAGTTATAATATAAAAGTAGAAAAATGGAATTGACTTCCAGAAATACTAGTGCTATCATTAATTCATTCCCTTAAATATAAAATGAAAGACAGTTAATAAATTAAAAACTATGGGTATTAGGTCCAAGAAACATATGCATAAGCGTAGAGATGGATTACATTTGAGTCATTTCCAGATAATAATAGCTTATTCAAAATAATCCTTCAATACAATGGTTTTTTAATAAATGAGGATTCAATGTTTTTAAAAAATACTTAGCTTTTTTCCTAGGACGTCAAAGTTTTCTTTCTGGCATACTTTTTTTCCATTCGTGAAATTGAGTGTTTTTCTGAATACTTACAGATCATCACATTCTTTAGAATCGAGTCTACTGCTATTCTTCCAAATCTCCTTGAGAGAGCTTTCAATACACAAAGCTTTGAACACACAAAAGTATATTTCACAAGCTCATCCTTTATATAGGATTCGAATCCTCTCATGCCACGTGGCCATTATTCACCCACAGCCGTCCCCACCGTCCGCACTGTGAATTCACCTCAGCCACCGTTGTTCCCACTGCCCGTGGCAATCCACTCATCCCCTGGGTGCGCGCACCGCCAATGTCATATGTTTTTCTGGCAGCGAGTGCTGGCTGCTGTAGTCAAATTGGCGTGCAAGGGATGGACGCGCGGATGCACTGGCGCTGGCTCACGCACGCATGCCTCTGAGCCGGCAGTCGGCCACCGCTCACCGTCAGCGCCAGGGGAGTGCAAATTGAATGGAGGACGGGCAGGGAGCGTTTCTGACGCACCTTGCTGATGGGATGGGGGAATGAATCATGCGTGAGTCAATATGCACGCTGTGATTTGGGAGTGGGTAAGCATAGTGCAAATATTTTAGAGAACGCTGTAGTATTAAATGATTCCGGCTATTTCAAAAGGTATGCACTAAGAGCGTATGTAAATTAAATCCTCTGAACATGTCTATACTTAATTCTGGGGAAAGGACAGGTGAGTAGGGAACTGATTGTTTGATTAATTATTATAAATATAATTGGCATATATGAAACCTTCATAGCAACTGATTTAATCATAAACATGATGTATTTGGGTTTTACTGGATATTTAATAACCCCTACGACATTTTGACGTCTTTTTCTATTTTTCTTTGTATTAGTACAAAAACACTAGATTTTTCACATATAGCAAATCATTCTCTAGGTAAATTGGTTGAAGAAACATGCAATATTCAGTTCATTAATATTACTTAAAATAATTCTACTGAATCACATATTTTAATTTGGAATTCATTAAAATTGCAAACACAATTTTATTATTTATTTAGGAATTGCGCCTACGAATTTCATATGTTGCGTACGTAAATTCAGTAGTATCTCATAAACATGAAAGTATTTAATGCTTAACTAATTATATTGACAAAACTTAGGTTTTTAACAACTTCTAAATAAATAATTTTTGGTGGCATAAATGGACATCTCACGGTATATTTATTTTATTGAAGATCAATTCGTATCAAATAAAGTCAGTTCTATATATGGACATACTTTCCATGGTACCCTCCTGGAATAATACAAGGGCTCACAAAAATATTCAAAGTCCCGCGCGCTTGGCGATTTGGATCTGTTAGGTTTGAAATGCCGCGTTTCTGCGACGGGGAAAAGGGTTCTCACTTTCGTTCCACCAATTGTAGGCCAACGTGAAACTGCTTCCATATTTGGCGGACCAATAGAAGACTAGTCTTGGTGAACATACCCCTATTAAATTGAATCGAGAGAAAATGATTTATTATGCCTCTATTAAATAAATATTTTGTAAATTTTTATTATAAACATCTTGGATTTACAGAACAAAAAATATAATTTTTTTCTTAACTACAATAAAGTTTATTCTCTATATTTAAATGACATCTCAAGTTTCGTTGTGTCGTAACACCGTCCTAGGAAATATAAAACAAATTAAACTTCTCCGCAAAAAAGTTCTTACAGTATAGTTGATACTGTTTAATCACGGAATTAGAATATCATCGAAAGATATAGTATGAATATCGTGAGATACGCAATCTGAAATTACTTATAAATATTCTTATAACCTTTGAATTTTATTCAATGGCGCAAAGATCTCAAAGCTCATTGGCGTCAATTAATGTGTGTTGTTTATTGTAATTTCAAATTATATTCAGCTGTATTTTATTATTTTTGGACGTCAATCGAAAATCAAGCATTATAGAAAGTAATTTGATATTAAATGAATGGATAACACTAAATGTTATTTCTACTGTTATATCCAATTTTTTTTTAAATTTCGTCTGTAATCAATATATTGACGCAAGATACAACGCTTGGCTGTAATCGTGCAACGTATAAAACAATATGCTAAGAGTGTAATATTACTAAAAAGATTTTTTTATTTCTAAGAATACTGTAACTTACGACTTCATGTATAGAAATTACTTTATAGAATAGTTATATAAATTTATTAAAGTACACTTAGACGTTTTATACTTAGGATATTTATCAGCACAATGGAGATTGAACTTCGAAAGTGTTCCAATTTTATATCCTTCAGTTGCTAGCCCTGTTTCCAGATTTGTCGTAATGCGTTGCCGAATTGCCAATTTCTAAGCGTATGTTTAAGATTTTCCTAAGCAATATGAGAGCATGAACTATGGTTTCGTTCATTACAGTTTCCAAACAGATATTTCTAGCTAATTTATTCGATAAACCGTTATCAAAAATCTATGAACAAATGTCACCGGATACGAACTAGCGGCGTAGGGACGATAGAGTTACAGTAGAGCTATATTTCTTTCAGACAGATCTTGTTGAAAAACTAAATGTCTCAATAGATCGCAGAAATAGATACCTTATTCAACGTGTTTTCAATCGTTGATTTTAATTGGAGTACTTGATATAAAGGGAATATGAAGGGACTCCCTTGTGGACCGACATTTGTAATATGTCTCCATATATTATATAATCACGCTCTTCTGATAAAATCTTATTTCTCCAATTCTGATTAATGTCTTCTCATCAAATGCTAACTTATCCACCCTATGTATATTAATATGNTTTTTGAAAAAAAAAAAAAAAAAAAGAAAAGAAAGGAAAATATCGATTCACATTCAAGTACTTCACAAGGGAGTCGCCACATATGAGAATACTAACCTCTATCAGATATCCTCAGAGATCTGTGGGTCTCACAAGTTGAATATCAATAGTTCCATTGACAAAGAATGCCATTCTTTGTTAAACCTAGCGAAATTAACGATTCAAAACACGTTGAATTGGGTGTCTATTTCAGTGATCGCTAGACTTCGAGTTTTACAACAAACATACTCATCTGGGTAAATATACATTCATGTAGCAAAACAAATTATCAATTAGAATATTTACGAACACATAAGTAAATTTTGAAGAATTTTCCATTAGACTTTTCGATAAAAATTTTGAAGATTTTAATTTAAATTTTTCATGGTGTTTCGTTCTGAAATATTTCCAAATCACATAGCACTGATTTAACTAACAAACTATTACATTATTTAATTATAATTAAGGTAAAACGGAAACGATTCACTTTGTGGTGAACTTCCGCACTGTATAATGCAATAAATCTACATTAAAGATGTATTTAAATTACAAATTGCGTATTCATTCTCTTCAATGCCCCACGAGATGTAGCTTAGAGAAATAAAGCTCCACTGTAACTCTACCGTCGCTACGCCGCTGGTTCGATTCCCGGTGACATTTACGCACAGATTTTTAAATACGGTTTATATCATAAATCAGCTAGAAATATTTGTTCGGGAGCTGTAATCAACAAAACCTCAATTGATGCTCTTACATTGCTTAGGAAAATCTTAAACATACACTGAGAAATTGACAATTCGGCAACGTCGCATTACGACAATTCTGGCAACGTGGCTAGCAACTGAATGAGATAAATCTTCACTTGGAACACTTCCGAAGTTCAATCTCCATTGCACTGATACATATCCTAATACGATATCTGCGTATACTTTAATAAATTTGTTTAACGTTTCTATAAAATAATTTCTATACATGAAGTCGTAAGTTATGGTATATATAGTTTGTTCATTTGTGAATGATAGTAAACAATAATACATTTGAAGACGAAATTATGTTTAGTTTTTAAAATTTAAATTACCCTGTGACTACATTCTTGAATATTCCGTTAAGAAGAAACAATCAACAAAAAATTACTCAGAATCATGATAAAAACGAAGAAAAAAATTCTAGTATTAATTTCAATGCAATTATGCATTATACATTGTTGTAGTTACCAAAAAATACATGTGATATGATTGTACACCAGAACACTGTTTACTGAACTCATTAAAAGTTAAGAAATATGTAAAAGAACAATTCATTTTAATAGAGATATTGAGTAGAAAATTAATAAGCTTTTGTGTAATTTATATCCAAACAACATTCTCAATAAAAATATTCATGTAGCATCTATAATTTATCGTATTGTAAGATGATCGTCATAAAAAAATAATTTAGCTTCTTCATGTTTGCTTTTGGGCGATAGTCTCGAGGGGCAATATATTTTACACTTTTTAAACTGGCTTCTTTCGGTTACCATGTCGATAAACAAAACTTTAATTTTACTCGTTTTTGGAGTTGAAATGAAAAAAAGGAGTATGCTTTTTTCAGCCAGTGAAACCTATGATGAAGAAAAATGGCAATTTCTTGAATTCCTTTCTCGCAACATACAGTTACATGCACTTCCTCATAACGAACAAAATATTTTAAAAAACTCTTAATAATAAACTACTAATATACATGCATTTTTGAACCAAATCTACCTTACGGTCCAACGCCGTAGAAAAATAACCTTATTCTTCGTATATCCTTCCGCGAGTGCTGCTACCTCCACCATCGCCTCCATCTTCACACATACAACATATTTTCTTAAAACTAAATCGCTGGGTCTAACAAACCTAACATCATTGTTCATGGCTAACCTAACATCATTGTTCATTATAATTGTTCATGGCTCGCTGTCGCGAGCTATTATAATTAACATACTAACATAAACGGTGGCGGAGAGAAGAAAATAGTGCGGAACAATATTTCTTTATAACTACTGTAAATATGAAGAGCGAAGAATACGGCTTATATTTTCGGAACCGTAATAATATTTGTAGAATGACAGAACGTGTATTAACAGAATGACCGAACATACACTGAACAGATTCGATGTCGTGAGCCAGGACAACGTAACTTAATCTAGCACAGATTCTGAGAACACGAATCATATCCTCAAGGCAACGGGATATGACGGTTGTACAAAGACATAACAATGAACATTTTAAACACAATTAAATCATGAAAGTATACTTATATGCCATTGACACAACAATGAATACATGTACTAAATTACAATAACGAGTTAGCACAAAATAATATGTGTACAAGAATTCCGTTCGAATTATTCAGAACATATGAGATTATTATGAACATGTTAAGATGCTAATTATAAGAGAACGGGGAGTACTATGGAAGCAGTACTAACTTGACCTTCTAAAAATAACCAATTTACTGTCACTGTCTTTTTATTTTTTTCAGTAACAAATTGATACAAATGCAACTAATGTTGTCGGTATCTGTCTTTTTGTTTACAGTGGATCCATGTGTAATAATGTGCAAGGACCCTTTAATATTTTTTTTCCCCTATCAAGAATTTTTGTTTCAGGAAAATTGATTTATATGATGTTTGAACCGAATGTTGTGCCAAGACACATTGGGGTTGATCACGTCTGGTGTCTCTGTCATGCTGAGATAATATCCGTTTCAAATATTGATTAGTTCGTCCGATGTAGAAATGTCACACTACCACATGGCACCATGAAAACTAGTCCACTCAATTTATCCTTTTCTGTTTTGGATTTTAACTTACTAAACAAGACATTACCCACATTTCTGGAATTACTAAAGTCAATCTTGATTTGATAATTTTGCAAAACATTCTTAAGCTGTTCTGATAGTTGTTTTATGTAGATTATGGATCTATATTGAATGTAGGTTGGCTGAGCATTTTCGATCCTGGGTGGAGTATCGGGCTTACTGTATTTGTTTACTCAAATATGAAATCAAGAAGTCAATTTTTGACATCTTTGTTTTAAGCTAGTATTTGGAAAAGAATAGAAAACGTTGATGCCAACACTATCAATTCTTTCTTTAATAACCAAAATATGTATTTCAGTAAATTGTACAATAAGATCAAATTGCAGCAAATTAACAAATTTAATATGTTATTGTGGTGTAACGATGTCACTAATTAACAAGAGTTTAATTAATCGCACACAAATTAACATACCTACTGATATTCAAGAATTATTAAGCAAGGGTACCAACTTTAGTTTACCTTATGATTGTAAAAAAACTGCTTATCATTCAAAACATTGCTGACATTGACTATTATCAGTGAAATGAAGAAAAGGATGCCAGAGATACACGTAGTGCAAGATGTACTAATATCATTACCAAATTTCAACATCAGTGTCAAAATCAAAATCAAAATCAAAACCTGGAACTCAATAAACAAACCAATAAGACTGTCACCAAGGCACAAAGATTTCATTAAGATATTGACAATGTACTAATTTTGAAATCAGATAAGACTAATTGTACAGTTGCTATGGACAGGCCTGAGTACGTTGAGAAGATGGAAGAATTTTATGTATACTATTCTAGGTTTTATTGTATGCTTTGTATAACATCCACACTATTACAGCTCTGAAGCTGGAGCAATAATTGTTCTGAAACGTCAGCTAGTACCAATCGTTTGTTTTGTTTGCCGACTCTTGATAAAACCTATCCTTGAATACCAACATGGCAGATAACATTCAACTTACTACGAATTTGTTTTTGTTTGACTAAGATATAGATTAATGATTTATGCACACTTTTTTGATACTTTCATATGTTCATCTCCACTGACAGGCTACGAGAACTTCTGCGTAGAGAGTGTGTTTGAATTTTCTGTAGTTAATCTGACCGACACCGGTATTGTTGTTTTGTGTATTTATAGACCTCCTCAATCAGATCTTGACATATTTTTTCGGAACTTCGAAATTGTTTTAAAACATCACACATAAATCTACTCGTTTTTCATGTGGTGAATTTTTTGCAAATAAATACTTGTCTTTAATTCGAAACATTTGGTTGATGACTTACGATTACACAACACTATTTCTGCGCCGCCTCAGTCGCTGAGATGTGGAGATTAATGAAGAAAATATTATTGTCGTGGTACATTAATATATATCTCATTATAATGCAGAATTAAACAATAACAGTGCAAGAAAAAACTCTTTTTCAAACCCGTGGAGGGTGGTTAATACCAAATAATAATGAGATTCCAAATCTGAGAAATTATGACATTCTGAGAAAAGATTCCCAATCTGAGAAATATGCACATTCACCAGTTAATAGATTCAAGAATCTTATCGACTCCTTCAACCTTATTACTACGATAAACGACCCCACTCGCCTCTCCGGCTCATCTCAAACATTGCTAGATCAAATTATAGTCAACAATGGAATCTCGTATCTCTCTGAAGTGTTTATCGCCGGATACAGTGATCACCTTGCTCAAGTATTGACTATTAATAATAAACTAAATACACTTAAAATCCTTTACAAATTTACAAGAGAGTTTAATGACGTAAACAAATCCATATTTATAAATTATTTGCGTGAATAAACATGGAAAGATGTTTACAATTGCCAAAACACCGACGACAAATTCAATGTATTTATCTCAATATTCCTAAAACATTACAACTCTAGTTTTCCCATAAAACGCAAGTTAATTAACACAAAGAAATACAATAGATGGATCACCCAAGGGATAAGAATTTCTTCAAAAAACAAACGCCGTTTATATTATCTTTCAAAACGCTATAACCAACCACCCGAATTCCATAATTATTTTCGTAAATATAAGACTATTCTTCGAAAAGTAGTCTATGCAGCTAAAGTCATGGAAAACGACAGACATATACTAAAATCGAACAACCGGATGAAACCCATGTGGAATATTGTTAAAAATTACACGTCAAATTCTGAAAACCGCGAAGAAAATGTTTCTTTACTAAACGATGGCAAAATCGTAACAAATCCCCAGGACATCGCAAATTTGTTTAATTCTCACTTCTCAGAAGTTGGTAAAATAACGAACTCAATATATCCAAATCAATGTCCTCCAATTATATCCACCCACGTACCCAATTTTATGTTCACTTCATAAACTAACGCCAGTGAAGTCATGAGAATCATCAGTTCATTAAAAAACAAATTTTCAACAGCCGTAGATGATATTCCGGAGTTTATGGTTAAATTTTCGTCCCACGCTATATTAAATCCACTCATAAATATTTTTAATAGTTCTTTATCGGAAGGGATGTTTCCCAACATATTTAATAGAGCTAAAGTGAAACCTTTACACAAGAAAGGAAACAAACTTAATATTGGAAATTACCGATCAATATCTCTACTACCCACTTTCTCAAAAATCCTAGAAAAATTGTTCTATAAGCGTCTTCTAGATTTTTTATCAAAATATAACATTCTCTCTGACGATCAACACGGTTTTAGGAAATCCTTTTCCACTACAAGCGCCATATTTTCCTTCTTAAACGATGTTACCACATCTCTAGACCGTGGAGAAAATCCTCAGGGTGTCTTTCTTGACTTATCCAAAGCATTCGATGTCATCGATCACGAAATTCTCCTTTCCAAATTGCATTCTTTAGGCATTCGTGGACTTCCACATCAATGGCTAATTTCTTATTTAAAAGATAGATATCAACAGATCGTAATATCCTATACTAAAAATAAAATACTTCAGCGTTGTCTTTCAGAAACAAATTCACTTACTTGCGGAATACCCCAAGGGTCAATTCTCGGCCCTATACTCTTTTTATTGTATGTGAACGACATGTCATCATCCACATCAGATTGCAAAATGAGTTTTTTTGCTGATGACACTAATTTACTGTATAAGCACGCCAATGCTCAAAAAGTTTTGTCTATCCTTTCGACTTGGTTCCACGCAAACCGTTTCATTGTAAACACTGACAAAACAGTGTATATGTCATTTCACAATAGTAATACAAAATCTTTACCCCAGGTTTCTCTTTCTTTAAACAGAACACATTAAAAAACTGTTACGAATACAAAATTCTTAGGTCTCCATATTCAAGACAACCTCAAATGGAATTGTCACGTTGACAATCTTCATTCCCAATTAAGCAAATTGTGTTACGCATTCCGAAACTTAGTTAACGCAGTTAGTCACATCTGAAGCGTATTGTAAATCCAACCCCACAGAAGTATTTTGGTAACTCGATATAGTTATTTCTGTGGTTTGCTTCTTTTTCCGTATGTATTTTTTTCTTCTATTAAAAAACAAATAAATAATAACAAGACTAAAGAAAAATATTCTATAAAGTGATCTTGTCGCACTAAAGAAACGTATTTTTGAGACCACAAAAATACGTAGTGGTGACAAAATAAAAAATTACCGGAAATATTTGATTTTCATGTCACTCTGAATGCATGTAAGCAAGATCTTCTCATTTTAACCTTTTATTAACCCTTCAGATCTAAAATTTGTGCTTTCAATAACGATATTACCATAATTCTAGTACGCTCCGTCTGTACGCGTAAAAGAGTGAAGTGGATGGCTGATGATAAATTTGCTATTGTGATCGCGTTCCTAAATTAGTTTTGTTTTGTTGATCGGTGCATTCTTAAGTGGTATTATTTGAGGTCATACAACATGAAATCCTACTAAATATCGAAAGTTTCATGTTCTAAGACCACCATAAATCCAACAAAGAAATATTTAAAAATTATGGGTTGTATTTTTTATTTTAATATTTTCAAATTTGTATATTGTTTTGTTATCCGTTTTTTTCTCATTCTTGATCGTTCGTTAAAATTACAACTTCTTACAAAATGACCCTGAATCTGGAATGCTGGAATCTACTAGTTACAACAACGTTATATTTAATTGTGAATCTGTTATCTCATCAACTTCTTGGCTGATTTTTTATCCTCAATTTAAAATGCATGTTTAATGTCGATTCAATATGCTTATCTTCACCAATATGAACATCCATGTTGCTTCGTAAAAAGCGATATAAAGAATGTTTCTGAATGACCTTGTTTGCCCCCTGCTATAGAAATCAGTGAACTCTACGGATGGTCAATAATTAATAAAAAAGGCGAAGAAAGTAATAAAATTGATATCTGGGACAATAAAGACACTTTATTAAATGCAATATTAATTGCGATGCTTTATTGTCCGATAATCGTAGATAATGTGCATTAATACATTTATTAACCTAAATAAAAGTGATATGTTCTTATTGTTATTTTTTTATGAGAAATGTTACAATGTGAGCATATTGTTTTATATGTTGCATGATTACAGCCAAGCGTTGTATCTTGCTGCAATACATTGATTACAGACGTAATTTTTTAATTATTGAAGATATCAATAGAAATAACTTTTAGTGTCATTCATTCATTTATATGAAATTGCTGTCTATAATGCTTGATTTTCGATTGACATCTAAAAATAATATAAAAGAGCTGAATATAATTTGAAATTACAATAAACAACACACATTAATTGATGGCAATGAGATTTGAGTTATTTGCACCATTGAATAATATTCAAAGGTTATAAGAATATTTATAAGTAATTCCTGAAAGCGTATCTCACAACATTCATACGATATCTTGCGATGATATTCTAATTTTGTGATTAATCAATATCGATTTTATAGTAAAAAGATTTTTTTACGGAGAAGTTATTTTGGTTTTTTATTACCTAGGACGTTGTAGTAACACAACGAAACTTGAGATGTCATTTAAATATACTGAATAATAAACTTTATTTTAGTTAAGAAACTAAAGAATACCTTTTGTACTGGAAATCCAAGTTGTGTGTAATAAAATTTTCAAAACATTTCTTTAATAGAGGCGTAATAAAACATTTTCTCTCACTACGATTTAATAGGGGTATCTTCGCCAGTACTAGTCTTCTATTGGTTCGCCTAATATGGGAGCAGTTTCATGTTTGCCAACGATTTGTCGAACGAATATTAGGAGCTTTTCCCACGTCGCAGAGTCGTGGCATTGCAAACCTAACTGCTCCAAATCTCGATGCGTGCGGGACTTAGAATATTTTTGTGAGCCCTTTTATAATACCAGGACGGTACCAATTTCCGATGTGTCGAATAAGAGGAGATTCTGTATGATCGACTTCCCAAAGATAAAAGTTATGTCGTTTCAAGTTTGATGTGTCTTCACATAATTTGCGTGTTGCCAACTTTACATCCACCGTCGTAAGAATTTTTAATGTTGGTGAATTCAATTATAACTTACATAAAAAGTGATATAGTCGCATCGTAGTGGGGTAAAACGTACAGAAAATTTAAGAAAAATTAGTTTCACAGAGAAAAATCGGCGTATAATTATTTAGGGAAAAATTTGTTTACGAAGAAAAAGATATGAGCTAAATATTCTTCTTATTTATCATTATCTTTATGATATTAATATTATCTTGTATTTTGATTTTTAATTAATTTCCTCGTAAAATGATTTGTTTCATTTTCAAGTCAAGGTTACTATTTAGTATCTTGGTAGTATTTTCAGATTTTAATATTATTTTACTTTGATGCCTTATAAATTATTGTTGTATTTTATTATTGTTTTAGACATTTTAACATACGAACTGGATTGAAGAGTGATGGGTATCATTTATTTCTTCTAGTTTACCACTTTCCTGACATTGGATTCGACATGGTGACGTTATTTACTGATATCTTTGGTCGGGAAGTTTTTAGCGATTATTATATTGACGATATTAAATGTGCAGTCCCCCAGATAACAGAAATATTTATGAAGTGTAAAAACTATTTTCACAAATCCTTCATGGTCATCCGCGAAATTAGTCGTAGTATCCTGATTATTCTCTTTTATTATTCCAATCCCGTACTCCATACCGTGAATTCATATTATGGAAACTATATAAATTTGTATTCATAGCTATGTGTACGTACTTTTATTCTCTTTTGTTGTATGCAAATTATTTCATGCAATCAGTTCAGCGTCTAGAAATTGGAATCTCAGTACTCTCCTGTAATCTGTATAATTTTTTCTTCACTAGTATGTTTACAGACCGTAATGTTCTTCTTCAGTTTTAATAAATGGGTATGAGATTCTTAAAATTCTGGAATGATTCCCATAAAAATTCTTCGATAACAATAAATACTATTCAAAAAATAATTTCATTCGTAAAAATGTATGATTAATC
>NNCF01128071.1:74977-108253 GCA_002313205.1 Laupala kohalensis | reverse complement strand
ATATATATATATATATATATATATATATATATATATATATATATATATATATATATATACATCATTGACGCCGGACATCATTGTGAAACTTTTAAAATAGCCTCATCTGGACCCAGTTCGCAAAGATCTGAAAATAAACATATTTTTCGGCTTGTATGATGACTACATTACATGTCGGAGAGCAAAAACGAAACTTGTTCTTGAGTGACGTGTCACACCTAATGCGTGATGTTATAGGAAACGGTCGTAGGGGTGAGTGCGAGCGCCCCTGGAACCCTAGCGATCTCTGGTACGGCGACGCGCCATGGCAACCGGCCAGGGAGCCCTGCCAGCTGGCCGTCGCGGCGCGCGTCGAGCTCCGAATTGCCCGCCCCCGTTCCTACAAGCGCCGCGTCGTGACGTAACGCAAGGTCTGCTGCGCGGGAATGCTTTCCCTCAGACAAGGAATGCTGACGTTGCCTGTCCATCTACTCACTTAACGCCATTATTCGCTTCGAAGGATTATCTGGTGTGGAATTAGCTAGATTTGCAGATATTTAAAAAGTGGTTTTCTCTGTAGGAACAGAGACCGGAAATATTTTGTCCGGTATTTCTCAATTGCATGCATATTTCTCTATCGCGGGCATATTTTTGCAACAAGAGTGGATTGGACGGGTCTTGGAAATCATTTAAACGAGTAAGAGTATTCATTGCATTGCGACACTCGTAAAGAAATACTAATGAAATACAACTTGTGGTGAATAGTTAAATATCCGCATTATTATTGTCCAGGTTCTTTTTGCTAATGAACAAAAGAAAACAATCTAAATTTTGTATGTTTCTTGGAAAGTGAAATTTCTCGATAAACGGAAATGACACATTATATAGATTATAAAAGGATTGTAACGTCGGCGCTAGGACATGCCATCAACTTGCGAAATATTAATAGCTCTTTGTATTTCCCAAGCCGGATGCTGTTAAGAACATTACAATAAGTGGCCGGTCCGCGCTAAGACGGACGTGCGACGAGTTTTCCGTGTGGAGGTATTGTTCGAATAAACACCTTTCATCTTAAGGAAAGTATGTACCAGTGTATTCGAAGAATGCAGTTGGTGACGTTGACTCACGGGGGTTCAGGTGTAACTAAATTAAAGACGAATTCCACGAAAAAAAGAAAGAAGAACGAAAAGGGTGTTTGCGAAGCGCCTAGGGGACGCTCATGACGATTTGTCCTCTACGGCGCGTCATCGAAACAACAGAAGTGCCTACACGGTGGTGGCGAAGGAGTGGTTATTCGCTGATCACGTGACGTCTGGTACAGTATAAATTGGGAGGAGTGAAGCTTCACGATTCTTTACAAAGGAATGTAGAGATCCGTCAGCACGGACAAGTGATTGTACACGATTCTTTACAAAGGAACGTAGAGATCCGTCAGCACGGACAAGTGATTGTACTAAGTTTTGGTCGTGGAGACCAGATTGTTTGTTAAGGCTGCTGCGGTAGACTTAATGAACTCATTACTAGGTGTGAGGGTCGTAACTAGTATCAGTTAGTTGTTGGGTGAAAACAACTTATCTTTTCGAAAGAACGGATAACCTGAGGGTTTATTAAAATATAGTTGTCTTCAACTATATTTTACAAAGTATAAACGATGCTCTCTTACAGCATTATTTGTCTAATAAATTATTATTAGATGTATTGATGATTTTGGGAGTTTGTGTCTGTAAACAATTCAGATTTCATGTAATTTGTAATAAATCATTATTTATTATTATTACACGTGAGTTTGGTTGCTCGGGAAACCGAGCTGGTGGCAGCGAAAAAAACTACCATAGGGATTTTGGTATGTATGTGGATTCCGTTTCTACCAAAAAATATTAACAACACATCAGGGTTTGAGGTGTGATGTTAAAGGATATACAATTAGTTTTGAAAATAAACCGACTATATTTTTAAAAAATACTTTGTTTAGTATATACAAAAATCTTCTTCTTAATGGTGTATTATTTCACCTAATTAGCTGAATGTGCCTATTGATTGTAATTAGATTAGACTATTTTTTCTTTGTGGATAATTCAAACTCTTGCTGAAAAATGACTTTTAAAACAGATATTACATAACATTTCATTTTGTATAGCTGTACAAATGACATTTCTTCTAGTATAGTGTTTATTTTTGTCATGTGAGTTCTGCTATTGAAATAATTCCGTCCATAATGTTAACATTTCACTGACCATCAATTAGTTCGAGTTAGCTTGAAAGACGGGTTTATTGCATTAATAGTTTCTCAAAAGATAACGTTTATTTTATACATTTATATATTACAATCCTTAATACATATTTTATTGAGAATTCTAAACGCTGTGCATCCGCGTGTAAAATGCTATTTCAGAAACGTAAGAGGTTACACATAAATCGTGGCGCACATACATTAAATAAATATCGCATGCACTTTACTGCATTTGCTGCACACATTTACTCCAATTTATGGTGCACACAATTCACTGGAAAATTTCAATGTTTTAATATATGAATTATGACGGTTTTTCATATTACATTTGATTTGAATGTTATGCTAATTTTGTATTTTGCGGTGCGATCTCATTAGTTCAGGTTGGAATACGGTTAAATTACTCCTTTTAATTAATTTATTATTAATTGACACGCAGTAGTATTGCACCTGTTTCCTTGCTCACTTGTATTTATTATATAGATAAATGAATGATAAGCAAAAACAATTATGATGTCGTAATATAAAAATACTTTCTTTTCGCTTACTGTAGTTTCTAATTATGAGTGTTTTCAGTAAATATTTCTTTGTTACCTCAACTCCAAAGAATTACTCAAGAAAAACAATGCTTTAACCAAACGGAAACAAGTTTCTCCAGTTGTCATGATCAACTGTTATAAGAAAAGAAGTTTTCAGGTTTGTTCTCGCTATTGTCGATGACGTTCATTGGCATATCTCGAGCGACTCTCAGTGACAAGTTTCGTTACGCAAAGTTGTCAACTGAATCCGTTCACTGTTTCTGAACTCCACTGAATTTTTCAGTTTCACTTGACTTCCGCGAAGATAGCACCTTGTATAAAGTTCGAAATAAACTAAGCTGGATCGTCGAAAATTCGAAAGAGAAAAATTTTTGTAAGCAAAATACTGTCAACCGCTATCACAGGAAGTGATAGAATTTCGTGAGTAAGTTCTTCCAAAAGAAGCGAGCGACCACCATCGCAAGCGGTGACAGCCTCACATATCCGGCTTGCACCGCCCGTATCGGCCACCATAGAGTGGCTAGAGGCGGCAGCGGCTGTGGTTACGACTGGGCACAGTGGGCCTGGATTGCTTTAAAACCGCGCGTGGGATTTTAATTGCATACCTATCGTTGCCTGACCATGGAGGCGAGGAATTCGGATCAAACCGCATTTCCGTCACACAGACACATCCTAATTGAGGATTCAGTTCTATTCAGTTGTGAATTGAGTTCAATAATATTCAGTTTTTCTGTCGATGTACGAGTATAAGCATATACTATTAATCATATACCAAAGAAAAATTATTTATTTATTTATTATATAATGTACAGGCAGCAGTAACACATACTGAAAAAGCCCAAATCTTACAATTATCAATATTGATAGTGCTATATCTACAATATGTCCAACAGTTTGGCAAAGCATAAAATTATATATGTTGTTGACAATGTACAGTTGGGCCGTTACATTGAGTAATATATAGAGCGAATAGGAACATACAGTGCATAATATATGCAAACAGAAAATTTTATTCGGTGATCAAGTTCATTAGAGGTGTCGTTTTTCATTTTTATACGCTTACTAAAAGGCACGTCATCTCTTCAAGTGCAAGTGGTTGCAGCTAAATTTAATGGACCTCAGTACCAAAAGAAAATAGTTTCCAAAAATCGTTTGTGGTCTCTTGTGGCCCGAAAAACTACGATTAAAAAAATAAGAATGTATACAGTTTAATGAGAGTTTTTATTTTCATGTTAAATGCTAGGGTTTTAGACGGAACACATTATTTAAAACATTTTTGTCTTTCTAAACCCTCTTCTTCCGTGTATAAAGTTATCCGATGCACAGAGAAACTTAATTTTACATTAGTTTCTTTTTTTTTTGTTGCGATGCGCGCTTTTTCAGTCATTCTGGCACACTGCGACGGGAGGTGGCATCGCGAGTTGGCGGCGATCGATGACCGCGAAACCGAGCAGTGAAAGCGGGTCAGGATACCACGCCCGCGCACCACCGCGGTACATTCCTTCTTCCCTTGCTGCGCTGTCATCCACCCGCCTTCCTCTTCCTTCTTACCTGCACTTCTAAGACAAGTATTTTCTCTGGAATAGTTCCGTAATGCTATGTTCGTTCCGCTAAATTCCAGCTCTTTGAGGTTTAAAGCACAGCTCTTGTTCTGGTCTCTATTATTGACTTTCGAAAGGGAGAGGAGATTAATAAACGGTCAACAAGGAAAATGACGGAAATGGAAGTGAAATCAAAATCTATTTAGTGGAAAAGGTCACATAAGTTTACGATACCGCTTCACCAAGCCATCTACTGGCATTTTGTAAACACGTTTAATCCATCTCAATTCACTTTTTTGAGACAATCTTTTTATATTTCATTTAACACTTGTAATACTTTCTTCAAATAAATGAAAACAAAGTTCAAATATTTTGATTAATTAATAATTATTAATGTTTTCTTTTCAAGACATTTGAACTCATAACACTGTAAATACTCGACTAAAACTGGGCACTGCGAAGTATAACTCTAATGATAACTCATTTTATGTTATGTTTGATGCACTTAGAAGCTTGTTTTGAGAATTCAGACAATTTGCAGGTACGTCTTTATCTGTTATTAGTTTCTCGTTGGTTCCCTTGTGCATTTATATGCTGTATGTCACTTTTTTCAGGAAGTTTAGGCAAAAAATTAATTGTTTATTCAGCTTAAACTGATTCTTCCACCAAAAACTTTACATATTTTGACTTTACTATCAAAAAATAATAATGATGATTGTTCTAAATTAGGTGACCGCAAGGAAATGCACAAAATAATGTTGAATTAACTAGCATGCTTTTTTTTTTTTATCTCCATTATTCCCAATTCCTTTGTCAGTCTTTATACGTTACCCATATTACTTTATATTGTTCTCTCTACGAGGATTTTTTGAGGTTACTCCGTTTAAAAAAACACATGATGACACTGTCGCCGGTTTGTATTGGCTGTGCGAGAATCACGCCACTGGCACATGACTGATTTTGCCGTGCTCACGGCAGACACCGTTCAACCGTTAGCGGTCAGCTCACAGCAGCGCCGTTCAAGTGATGACTCGAAATTCAGAGTGACCGTGAGATTTGAAGTCTCAGGCGGTTGCTCTTCCACTGGTAGAAATAGCTTTTACAATATTCTTGAAATTAATAAATTCTATTGGAGGATGGGAATTAATAGCAAAGTAATATTGGGGCCATAACAAATCGAGATCGAAAACCACGTAAACATGCAAAATTAAATTTTTAACTGAGCAAGGTAAATTAAAAACGTAATGATTACATAGGCAAATTATTTATCTTACTTAATCAATCTTTGTTTTGCGAAAAATTTGTCGCTGAGTACACGAAACTTGACAACTGTTCTCGAATCTCTTATCCTTTCAAGTGAAGACGCATTAATATTACTATGGATACGCTACGAATGCTCACTTTGAAATCCTTGGGGCGTATTCACTATGTCTTGGGTGTTCTCCTTACCTGGACTTCCCGTACGTATTAGGTTTTTACATTCAAATACTCGAATATTCTTATTCAAGTAGTATATGTTGAGTGAAAAAAAGTATAATTATTCCTTCTACGTATGAAAAAAATACGTCATAAAAGAAGATGTTACATGGAAATCCATTTCTGCGAACAGAGAATACATTTTGTCTCCAAGAAATCCATAAATGAACACAGAAAGGTAACAACAATCAAACGCTATTGTGTTTCTTGAATACTAACTTCGGTGGATTTCATTGAAATTTCTTGTGCCGTTAACGACATGAGGTGTTTGACGGTAGCCTGTCAGATTTCTGTATTAAAACTGTACATACAAAATCGAAAATTTTTGGAAATAAAATCCATAGTATATCCCTTTTGTATATTGGAACACTCCTTTTCTGTGAATTTTATGAGTATCAGAAATCGGTCGGTTTATAATATAAAACTGTCGGACTCCTGTCTGCCGTTTTATCTTCTCTAAACGAATATTCAAAAATTAAAACTGTTATTCTTTAATAACAATTCTAGATAAGGGGCGACCCGTAAAGATAGCTACTCGCCTTCTACCTCTGAGTTCAAACCCGGTCCGATCCAAGTTGAATTCGAGGTGGTGGACGGAGCAGAATTCGAGGTGGTGGTTTTCGCGGCAGGTTTTCTCGGGGTTCTCCCGTTTCCCCTGCCTATCATTCCACCACATCACCATTTACCCGCCATTCACGAATTACCCGCCTCGGGGAGGTGCGGCAGGAATTCCCCCGCCAAATCAAAAGTAATAGGCTTCATATCATCCCCATCTCCGACCCCTAAGGATTAGGGAAAAGGAGTTAAGGTAAAGAAGAAGGAGAATAACAATTCTAGATAGCCTGGTCTTGTCAACAAAATATTTGATAGATTTTTTGCTAAAAAGACTATTGTAAAACTGTGACAACGCAAAAGGAAAAAAAACAAAGCAAAATGTTAAAAATCTTACTTATGTATTACTGGTTAAGTATGTGGCATGCCACATTTGTTATAAAATATAACTTTATATTAATTTTAATTGTTGAATTTTACCTAATATCTATCATACTAAATTCTATTCTAAAAATGTCATAAATAGGTAATAGTTGCATTATTCTTCTTCCAGACGTATAATGCCCTTCGTTACATTTATTTGAATTTTACATATTCTCAATTTTATTAATATCAACAGTATTATCTATAGTATCTCTGTAATATAGTATTTAGCACATATGTTTGTACGCAAGTATATTCTTTTCTTCCATTTAATTTCAGGGAAGACAGCATTCTTCGTAATTTGGTATTTATTTTTTATTTTATTCATTTCATTTTCTTTGCATAGAGGCTACCCTCCAGTGTGTACTTTACTTATATCTCTCTCCGTAGCGCGACTGCTTTCCATTATTGCAGGATCCGCCGCAGCGGCAACGGCAGTTCGCCTGCGTCACACACGCACCCCAACCCCTTTCGTCGGAAACCACTGTGCCTCCCGCGGTCGGCCATCGACAGTCGCCGTTGCTTGTCGCGGATGTGGCTTTGGCACTCAGCACTAGCCACTGCTTCCTTATTATCCCACTCTTTCTCCCTCCCACTCATGAGGATGGGGAACGTACAGCGTGGCATATGGGTAATCATTTTGTCTCTCTAGCTCTCGTTCTTCCCTCAAAAGGGGTCTGCGTACATAGGACGTGTCGTGACATCGACAATGGTCGAGCACTTCCGTTGGAAACAAACCGTCGAGATGGCCACGGAAAGGGAGGGGATGCTCGGGGGCGTAATGAAGACGTGGCGGGCAATTCCATTGCTGCCCTCGGGCGCCAATTATCGACGAGGCGATCGATGTGTTGGTGGAGTTCGAGGCGGTCGTACGCGTCTGGGGACAAACCGTACGTGGGTCAAAGGAAGGGAAGGTCGACTTCGACTTTTTGTTTTGTTTACCTCGACAGCAGTTTCGGCGATCCACTTCGCTTTACTCCAGTCGTCGCCATTTCTGAAACATTCTACTCTCATTCTATGCCTTCCTTCCTACTACTTATTTCCCTCTAATGAAAACTTACTTTAACGAATTAGATGTTTTTGGATGATGCATGAATACTGATGCTGATCCGTAAGTATTGTTGTTTAGAGCAGCGGTTCCCAATTTGTCTTCAGCTATGAAAACAAAAACGATTGGCATTTCAGGGGAACCCCTACTCCAATAACGACAGTAAATTAGCAATTGTGTCAAGTGGCGACAAAAATGTAGCAATTTTTGAATATTTTGATTGTTATTAATTTTGTTCACTTATTGTTCAACTAATTGTTGGCATAAGACTCGGTATCATGTTAGACATAAATACTTGCTTCAAATAAAAATTCAATGTAAAAAACGAAATTTTTTAATCGTTTTATTAATAATTAGCTGATTACCCGGCGCTGCCCGGATTTCTTTTTACTTGTTAACCCAACGAATCCACTCGCCGGGAGCCGTGCAGGTCGAATTTTCGCTTCCGCAGGAAGACAATGACGGCAGTGAGACTGCACCACTTCATTAAAACGCTTTTAAAATCTAAGCGATTCACCCAAATTTTACGATTTAAATATGCTTTTAATCGTTGTTAAATACACAAAACAAAAAACTATTAAATCTGAAGATAATTGTTTTTTTCCTTCTTGAATTATTTTCTTAATTTGGAGGACCCCTATTTTAATAACTTTTTTTCGATTATATAGAGAAACATTTGTAGACAGACATTTGCTGTCGCGGACGTTTTTTTTTAAAAAACTCTTTGAGGCGAAAACTATTGTCATTCATAGTTATCACCTATCTCTAACAGTTTAGGCGGCATAAGCGAATATACCATTTTCCCCGATTTCATCGACATTTATGATCAAAATAATTTTCTGTCTTTCTTTTTACACATTAAAAAAAATAAAAGTTAGTGTATGTTCATCCTGAACATCTTAACTACATCTTTGCCAAATTTCAACATGTCGTGATTAAGTAGCAAACATTCAGACACACTTTCGTTACTCATTTATATATTAGTAAGAATTGTCTTAAAATTTGGTAAAACGTTTTAAGTCTCCCAGCCGCTACGACCCTTCCTCGGATCGCAAGGGTTCCGCGGAGCACCTAATAGAGAACCGCTGCTTTAGAAAACCTGTAAAAGGAAATCTTTTTTTTTTTCTTGTTTCTTTTCGTTGTTTCTGTCTCAAATGATGCTTAGTATTTTCGTGTCTTCCTCACTTCTATTTCCACGACGTTTCTTTCAGCGTCGCCTCCTGTGGTGCGACGTCTTCCTGGCGGTGTGCTCACTAACGGAAATCTATACTCCTGGGAAAAGGACCCCTAGAAGCGGAGGAGTTCGGCCCACCTCTGTGCGCCCAACCTGGATACCCGTCGTGTGTTGACGCCCCGGCGAGGCGAAGGGAGGCGTGGCGTTCTGTCGCCCCGACGCCGTCCAAAAGACGTCTCACGCTATGCTTTGCCTCCAGGGCTGTGCAGCCATAGGAGGAACAAGTTACCCGCTATTGTCCACTTTACTCGTAGGTCGCTTTGAGTTGCCCTCTGCCATATTGTGTGCTTCTTTGGGAGCGGGGAATTGCAGTCCGAGAGAGAAGGAGAAAAGGGATTGCAGGTAACAATAACCGGCACGAGCTTCAATCCGAGAGTAATTTAAGTGATGTTGGGAGGCCATGCAATTTAAAGCTGAAAGAACTTTAAGAAAGGTTCATTAACAAAACCAAAATGAAAAGGATTTCACTGCTTATTATCTTAACATTTTCTTTCTTCTATCATTTTATATGATTTAATGTAAATTAATGAGGTAATCATTTTATCATTACAATTTTAAAATCACTTATCCTCTGGAATACGGAAGTTTTTTTAAATATTTTATTTATTTCTATGCGTTTCCTGTATCAAAATATGGATGGATAAATCTTTTGACGTAATTCACGTATTTTTAAAGTTAATTATTTTCAGCGATTATCGATTAAATATTTAGTGAACTTTATTAATGTACTCAACTAAGAGAGCGTCAGTCGTCTTTGAATCTTAACTTCTCAAGTAATATAAATGCATCAACTCTCAGAAAATAAAATATTAACCCTTCCAAAGTCTTATCGTATTGTAAGAAAAAATGAATTAAAATTAAGTTGTAGTATTCTTGCTTTAAAGGGTTTTGAGGAAAACATAAGTATTTAATCGACTTTAACTTGTACTAACGTTTTACAATTAAAAAGTTATGAAGGAAAACTAGAATTTAGGGGATGCAAATATTGACTTCATCGTTTCCGAAGAAAACTTGGAAGTCACATTGCTTTCGTTACGTTGTGTACAGTACGATTGCAAAGTTCTTTTAATATATCACAAACTTTATATTTGTATATGTGTAAGCAAAAACTGTCAATGAATATTAACATACGTGTGATATATCCAACAAAACCAATTACTTGAATTTTCTCTACCCTCTGTCTTGTCATTAGTCTTGCCATTAATTAAAGCATTTACTTAAATATTATTTTTATAAAAAAATGTAATATTTTTGCCATATTTGTATACATTGCTGTGTTTTTACCAACTGTTATGTGTTATTACTTTGTAATATTTAGTTACAGATTTGAGGAATTATACTTGAAAATTATTTAAGTTATGTTTCTTTAATAGACTTTTTTTAAAGGCAATTTTTTTATACTTTATCTGTGGTGAACACCTGTTATTAGCATTATTCAATTTAATAAACTATTACAACTTTCTACGGCGTATTGTTCATTATCGTTTTCGTGTTTCAGTGGTCCTAATGGTTGAATTTTTTTCGAACTATTTCAAACATAGTACTGACTTCAATTCTCTGGTACATTTTTGGAAATAATTTTTTTTTCAGCATTCTAATCAAACTTTTCATTAACAACCTGTGTGTCTCTGGGGTTGTTTCAGAAAACAAATGAACTCGATTACAATCAAATCTACTTGTATGAGCTGATTTCGCGATAATTGTGCTCATACAAATATGACATCACTGGGTAACTACACACCCACATTCGATGCATTGACAGATATAAGGGAAAACTGAATTGTAAATGTGAACAAATTACGATTTACCAGAAAGTCAGTAATTGATATTGATATTTAATGTGTCCATCAGTGACAGGGTGCTAACAGGAAATCACCCTATTCATAAGATATCATGGAATGTAAAAGAAAAAAGGATAGTACTGATTTTCCCAAAATATTGTACGCGTATTGACTGAAACACAACATCATATATTGGAACATGTGCCACTTTTCTTTACTGACAAAACAAATACGTATCATACAATGTCCGTTCTCTTAATTAAGTGGGAAAGGGGGTGGCAGGATAAAATAGGTGTGGCTATCCCCATGGTTGCCGACTAAACCAATGTTATGGCCGTGCTATATGTGTAAAAAACCATTTTTTGTCTTGTTTTTTTGGGTCGCCAATTCTCCAAACTGAGACACAACCTCTAAAATAATGTTTTTTGACATGCCTTTAATAAAGAATTTTTTTGCGGGAAACCAAACTGTATCTCAACTTCAAATAACAAACGCTGTTTGTAAACAACATGGAAAAAATTTCCATATTTTTTTAAAGCTAAGACGGCAGTTAAAATCACCTTAAAATAAAAAACAGATTTAGGAAAGGATCATTTTTTTACAAAAAAGTAATCGTGTTAAATCGTTAGATCTGTCGTGAAACATTGCAACACATACAAAATTTAGAGAATTTTATAAACTTTCGGGTGGGTCAAAAATCATTTAAATATCTTATTTTGTTCAGTTGACAATCAATTTTTAGTAAAACACTGCACATGTAACAATTAGATATTTAGAGTTCAAAAATTTAAAACTAATAATAATAATAATAATAATCTATTGTTGTCGATACATTGCTTATTATAGATTTTTCATACTTAAAAATTGTATGTGGCATACCGGTATATTCCAATATCATTGAAATTAAATTTTGAATCAAACGTACAACGGGTGTAGATTTAAACTGCTGTTGTCCTTAAGTACATTAGAAATATATGGGAAAATAATTAGGCGTTAAAAAACTACATATTTGTGATATATTTAATAAATAACCAATTAAAAATTTTAGGAAATTAGTTTCATAATAAATCTGAAAATGCATCAATATATACGCAAAGAATGGCTTTAATAAAATATAAGTGGTTTTCGACGATTTATAAATATAACTATATCTTAAGGAACGTATAAACACAACTTACTCGCTATAACTACAAACTAGTCTTCGTCTTCACTGATAACCGGCTTTATTTTTTCAACTTCGGACAATTTTATAAGAATTTCCGTAGGACGAATTATCCTAGACAAGTATTTGGCGTGACTAAGAAAATATATAATCGCAGCAGTATGCGAACAGCAACCGACAGTTCATAGTGCATTGGCACAATCGCTCACATAACGCTTTACTCCCGAGAAGCCTATTGAATTTGGTTCATATTGCACATTGCATATGTACTCCTTACGATTCATATCCTAGATGTCACTTCTCACTTTAGTATTGTTTTATCTTCTACTAAATAATTCACTATAATATCGCCATCTTCTAAATATGACACTGATTGGGACAACTGATATGAACTCGTGGAAAGAATTTTCAAACCCTTTTCAGTCATTTCCGGAAAATCTTGTTCGTCTGATGATGTCAAGCGTTGAAATCGTTCCTTTTTTGCGAATTCAGTTTTGTTCTTCTACTTCTTCCGCTAAAGAGTTGTCAACGTTCCTTTTTGAATGCATGTTTTCAGCAACTTGTAAGTATGTGTCATAGTTTAAACGTTTACCAATAAGATTAACTAATAAACTCGATATTCTGCAATAAACGTTCAAATCAGGTATTTGAATTTTAGTCTCTTTTTATAAAAAGCTGATTAATCAGTTTTTCTTGTAAATTACATTAAAATTTGAATTTTCAATCAATCAATAATTATCTTTTTAGAGACCGTACATAGTATTAGTTTCTCAACGTGGTCAATATTCATAAGTTATTCTGTTTTGTTTTTTTCAGATTGTGGTTTTTTAAAATAATCTTTGTAGTATCGGTTAATCGCAGGTAAAAAGGAAGAATTTAAATATAATTGCACGTTTGATGCAATATTTAATTTCAACGGAATTGGAATATACCAGTATGCCATATACATTTTTAAAGTATGAAAAATCTATAATAAGCAATGTATCGACAACAAATGACTGGTATATTTCAACATATTCACGGATTTTATTGCAGGAATTACACAAAAGCATGTGAAAACAAAAATTATTATTACAAGATATTTAAATGATTTTTGGTCCACTCGAAAGCGTTTTTTATTTAAAGTTGAGATAAAGTTTGGATTTCCGCAAAAAAATTCTTTATTAAAGGTATGTAAAAAAACATCATTTTAGAGATTGTCTCAGTTTGGCGACTTGGCGACTCAAAAACCAAGCCAAACACGTTTTTTTACACACAGAGTATGGCCATAACATTGAATTAGTTGACACCCATAGTCACACCTACCATATCCCGCTACCCCCTTTATACTTACTTCTTTCAAAGATATGGTTCTACTCACAGGTAATATTAATAGTAGTACTACATATTTTAGTAAATGCATGGAGTATATTGTTGTTCACAAAATAATTAATACCTTTCACGAAGTTCTGTAATGATTATTATATGGAAAATTAATAAATTACTTTTAAGTTTCCATTATGTTATATGAAGTATGTGAAAGTTTACCTTTGGTTGTTTTTACTGGCAAGTGGATAGAATAGGGTTTTCTAATACATAAGTTACAATTGCAACAGCTTCCCACCTTTCTTTTCTCATAATTTTTGCCAGTCTGTTCCTTAGCGAAAAGCAGAAAGAGATGCATATCCATAAAGCATCTTCTTTAGCAATTGTATATCGAAGCTCACTGCAATACAACTATTACCGAGCACATTTTATTTGTACGCTCTGTATTATATTTCTGGAGCTTGCAATTTTTTGCAAAACAGTAAGAACACTTTCGTTCATTATCTAAAAACTTAAAAGATTTTGCACAAATAGGCGCAAAAAAATCCGTTGTAGGCTTGGGACAGGATAATGTTGAAAAATGTTTGCGAAAAGAACATATCAAATACAATAATGAAATATTACTGTGGTATTCAAATTTGTTTACCTCCAATGCATGGAAATCAATGGATTTGTTATGTAAGAAGTAACGTAAGCTACTATCATATTCAGAAGACATATTCGAATGCACGAATTATGAACATAGGAGGAAGCTGCTTGAACCTAAGGTACACAGATCTCTCGATCGCTTGTAGTGGAAGTGCAACGCGGAGTGCAAGCGCTTGAATAATTAGGCGAACCTCAACCCTCCCACGTTGCTTGTTGACACCTGGATTCCAGGGTGTTCTCCATTCCTCAGAGCGATGAAAGCCCCGAATCCCGCCTTTGACGGGGAGAGAAACGGATCTATAAATTCTTAATTCCATGTCACTAGTTCTTGGCGGCATACATCTGAAATCATGGAATTCAAGCAGTTCAAAGTTTGATTGATCTTATAACAAAATATTATTCTGTAAATTAAGACTATTATATCCAATTCTAATCGGTATATAGTAGCGTAAAGAATACTTCAATATTTTTCTAGTATTTTTCATTTACCCGTTTGTTAAACAGTCATGTTTTATACCATTTATTTTATTTTGTTACTGTAAGTGGTTATAGCATAATAATACTATTTAAAACGTTAACCAAGAAATACATTAATTTTGGAAATCTTTGTGACTGTGCGTGGCTGAAGAAAGAAGTTTCTTGAGGAGATGGTATTCTTCGTGGGAACACATACCTTATTATACTTCATCAATAGAAGACAATTATTCAAACCTAAATTTATACAGAGAATTTTATCTATTGTCTCGTATGCATCCAATATTATGTATCTTTTATATATGCTGAGGCAAAATCATTTTCACTGCCAAGTTTCGGAACGTTCTTTGGTTGAATAAATACTTTATTTATGCTAAAATTCACAAAAATGCGTATTTATTTAAACTCATAAAAGTACATTACAGTCCTAACTTGTACAGAAATTCCTAGTTTAATTCATTACACATTTGCTTTAACGTGAACTCGTCTCGGGTCTTAACAATACCTCACAATTTTGTAGAGCAGCAAAGTCGGATGAATAAAACACTCCCAACAAAATTCAGACATAAAAGTTGCCGTAAAAGTTCCCTCGCATTGTCAAAATGTTTGGAACATTGGAAACGCAATGAAAAGAACACATCTCTGCTTTCCGCGGTCGTTTTGCAATGTCATTTTATTGTTGACACCATTCCAGCATTCAGTATCTCACCATCAGCCCATTCCACAAAAAATATGATATTTTCACTGGTTTTGTGGAAAACTGAATGCTCACAAGTTGCACGTGCACTGGTTGTTTGTATTGTTCTAGGAGATTCATTTTGTTTGTAATTGTGCTTGTTGTGGAACTCTTACTTTATGGAACATGCATTATACAGTGCAAGAGCGTTTTTTTTACAGATTTGTATTACATCATATATTTATGGTTTAATGATCTTTAGGAAATTATGATATTGGAGATCAACGAATATTTGCAATTTGATCCGACTACAAGTAGAAGTTTTAATTGATAGCGCATTGGCATATGAATACGTCCATTAAAGTATCAAAAATAATTAGTTTTAAAATATTACAAATGTGCCTTAAAATATGGAGAAAAAAAAATTATTTGATTCAAAAATTGTGATATGAGTCAAGTTTGGAAACCCAATTACATTTAAAGGGAAGTGCAAAATGTATCCTCTAGTAAAACAAAAACTGTTCCCGCTCAAATGTGATACATTGAACAATGAGAATTTGTGGTTATTAAGATTAAATATTTTAAACTACTGTGTAACACTGACTAATCGAATGACAAGGAGAAACACCTTCAACGTGAAATAAAACAACTACTCTTTGAAGTTCACAGCATTGTAAAATTAGGCAGTTCTTCCACTTATACAGTAAGTACATCCTTGCCAGGCGATGCCCACCACCCAACATACCGAACAAACACGCAGCATATTGCCGAGAAACGCAGTGGTAGATAAACGAGAGATTTAAGTGCCAAACAATAGTTAACACTTTACGGAATTGCCGCTTACAAGAAAATCATTCCGGTTATTACATGAACTGAAAAAAATACCTGAGCTGGGATAGCTGATGTATTGGTTGCCAGCCGGACGGACAATACATGAATATCGCACAGCTAATATCCGTATGCTATGACGTGAATTTTCGACCTTCTGTATCACAGCGTACAGCATTAGCTCTCACAGCTTAAGTAGCTAATCTACAAGATAAGAAAAGGGAACCTATAGTAGATGATGTTGCCCAGTAAGCATACAGTATTGATTCGACGTGAGTCGATGTCGACTATCTGCATGCTTTCTTCTTGACTTTCTTGACGATATTCATTATAACTCAATGGTCTTACCTTGTTTCATCACAGACTTACAGCAAACATTCTTTTTTTTTTCGACGTCCGTCTTCAGGTATCCGACAGCGCCAGTATTCGATCCAGAGTCCTTTTCCTAGGCGCAAACGCTAGCATTGAGCTATTGCAGTTTAATGTTTTATTATCTTGTGATACGTTGTCTAAGGGTTGACACCATAGTATTGGAACCATGAATAGTAAATACGTAAAACAATCATATATAAAATCTTGAAAAATATATCTTTAAATACCAAGAAAATAGTTTTTATGTATCGAAACGTTTCTTTATTTTGATAACACTTGAAATTTACTCTTATTAGATTAATACATTTGAAAATATTATTATTTAGAATAATAATTAGGTATTCGCCAACATTAACCTTCAGAAATTCAAAATATCATCAGTATCATCAACTGCTCGATGTGAAGAAAAAACTGTAAATATTCGTCTATTCTTCAAATTTCGAGCTACGCAACGTCGGGATGGCGTCGTTGAGTCGTTGTAATGAATCATTTTGTTCAAGTAAACAATTATTCGTAGTTGCGAAAGCCATGGCCGATTTGACTCCGTAAAACAATTGCTGAGACTGCACCGCCTCAGTCATGAGTCAACGAAACGATAGAAGGCAGCGCAGCCGAGTGTCATTTTGCTGCAACTACGAACGAGATCAGCGGCGAGGAACATACAACACTTCTTGTAGCTACGTCAGATTTTTGAGCGGGCCTGAGCTGTAGCGCTCAAAACATATAAGCTATAGCTGTTGATGTAACTTTCTTCCTCCCAGGCAACAGTGTTAGCTTCCGCAGTGATAGAAAATTGGTCTCGTTCTGATGAAAACTGTTTTAGAGCAGCTACAGCATAAGTTGTGGCAGCTAATGGTACTGTCTGTCCGCTTTGATAGCCAACGTGAGCTATCACAGCTAACGTTAGACTGAGCTATGTAACTTCTTTTTTTTTTTCGTGTGATTTAATTGTCACTCACCAAGAATATACCCGTCTAAAGATAATGGGATTTTCCCTGTTTCAATACTTGCTTTCCTGAACTTGGAATAGTATGGGTCGCGCGAAATTAAAATATTGCTATTATTTTAATAAATATATTATAAATATAGTATATTTATAAAGATATTACTCGCGAATGCAAAGATATATCGAATAATATTAATTAAAAAACCGTATATTTACATTCATTTACATAAATTCTACATTGTTTGGATACCATAAGTGCTTGCTATCGTTCAAGAAAGTGCTCACTGAGGCTCATGGAACTATAGTCCAAGTAAAATTAGAATATTATTCTGTTTTGTGATGATGACATAGAATCAGTAGGGCTCATGACCGCATTACAAGCGAGCCCTCAGTATTGTCAGGAATAACGCGAGGAAACTTTGGCGGTAGCGGACAACGCTTGAACTGGCTACTACGCTGTACGCCTCCACCTCCTCAATTCAATTCCAGTTTATCAGAAATTTAAATTGCATTCTTCTATGAGTTTTACGTTAAGAAAATTTATATTCATTTAGCGAACTCAATTTCGTGGCGTTCCATATGAAAACTAGTGGTGATAGGTGGAGGAACATTCATACAAAGTTTTAAAGCAAAACTAATGCAAGTGTTTTAGCTCTTAAGATCACTACTAAAATGGATTTTAAATAAATTTTCAAAATTGTACTTCGTCTTTAGTACACAGATTCTTCGTTCGAGTCATGAACGAACGAAACAGTTGATGTCGATAAACGTGAAGCATTCCTGAGAAATTTTCAATGAAATATGTGTAGTAGTTCCGTACTGTGTAATACTGGTCGGACAGACGAAGGTACAATATTCTGGAAACCTTCTTTTCGTATTACATGAAGAGACTCGAGATGAGTAATTTTGTCAACTTCTTGCTTCCTTGTAGAGAAACAAAAATACTTGCCACAATAGAACAAGATATTTTGTTAGTTTTTCTCTGACGTACATTGGAGGATCCAAGACTTAATTTTCGGAGAGAATTAGATAGATCTCGGTACATGGAAAACAAGGAAATTATGGTGCAAAATAAAACTATTTTAAGGCAAATTACAGTGCTGTAATAATACATTTTCCTAATGTGCATAATAGGTCTTCGAACCGAACCTCATTATTTACCCAAGACAATATAATTTATAAAATTTTATATTTTTTCGCTAATTGTTTGTTTAAATGGGAGGGGCTAATAAAAGTATTGAGACCGTAAGCCCTCTTCCCCTGATATTCGTAGTAAAACTATGGTATTGCGATTGCGTAAGATAATAATGTTAAAAACATTTCGGTATTCTGTATGTATGGTTATGGTTACATTCGATATTACGAATAAGGTTATTAAAAGAGGTTATTAAGACCAAACAAAATAAAATATCGAATATGTATCTTAATTTGAAATGCTTTTAGATTTCCAACCAGCAATTAAGAAGAACCAACATCACAAATACGAGGGAAAGTACATTATACGAACATACCTCACCTAATATTCCTGTATTCACGATTGGCAAACAGTTTCCTGAAGCGAGGCCTGCAGCTTGATTTCGACCAGCAAAACATTGCACCACTGAACTCGTGTATGTTCTGTTACTCACAAAAGTCGCGAGGTCAGTTTACTGGATTTGTCACCACAACGCGACCAATGCACTGAACGAGCAGTTTAATCAAACTAATCGACTTTTTAATGAGCTGTGTAGGTCCAAAGCTTACTACGTGCTTTGAAAGCGCCATATTCTGCCATAGCATGTAAATTAACAAAGGCGAATTAACGCTGCTCACCAGAGTGGGAGACTGGAGAGAAAAATAATGTGATAGAGACGTACGGGGAAAAATTGTTACAAGAGTGTCTTATTAATGGAAACGTGAGGTAAGAAAAAACCTAGCTATTCAGTTCCTGTAGTGTTCCGGATCGTTTCCGTGGACTGTTAGGCAGAGCAGATATTAAGCTATGAACTACTAGTGTGTACTAGTGATAGTTTTGATAGCAATAACGTTACGTCAAAATCTATTAATTTAACAATTGGTTTTTTGTGTTCATTTTAGAAACATTTCAAACAATTTCAATATCAATTTGAATCTTCACCAAATTCAAAATACTGTTTATGTATTCTTGGTAATTGTGGAGCTTTAGCAACATTATCAAAGCATGATAAATTAAAAGTTCATTCGCCAAAATGAATTCGCCATTCGCCAAAAATATTCCTTAACACTCAGTGTATGTTACTGATGATGGTTGCTATGCAGCCGAAAAAGCTTTCTAATACCAATAAAGAAATGAGCAACATGAAAACGACTTTTAATTTATCATGTTTATGTATTGTTGAGGGTAAACACAATTTTCTGTTTATTTGAAACTACGATAATTCGAAAATTAAATTATTGTTGGGAGGATCCCCGGAATGGAATTCCAGACTCCTCGTAGCCCCAGTGCTCAATAGTGAAAATTCCTGAAAATCATATTAACGAAAATATTATTGCTGGTGGTGTTGCTTCAGTATCTAGAACATATAAAAAATGCTTGTATCAGTGTTAATGTGAACCAAGTTCACTTTACTTTATTATTAGTATAAGAAAATCTGTCTCCATTAACAGCCCTGAAACTATCCTCGGGATCCGCGATTAATTTAGGGTCCTCAACTCAAGGGATATGAGACGTGGCCCGTATCTCGTTCTGGTTGATAAGTCTCCTCCATCTTGTTCGTAGAGATGAGGACACAAATGTCCAACCTGAAAATGAACGGGGTATGACGGGTAATTCTGAATTCGGATTCAGGGTGTCAATATAAATAAAGATACATATGTTTTGTATGCATAAAACACCAATTACTTTGTGTGTGTACGTGTGATATTAAACGTTCTTGCAGAAAGCTCCAAAATGAGTGCATAGAATTTTTTTGTATGTGTAGGGCTTTAGGGCTCGTCAACGGCAAGATCATTAGAACCCTTCACCGCATAGAGAAGAGAAGAGGGTAGTAAAATGACATAAATCTATTGATCGCATTCTTATTACGCTGGTTAAACGCAATGGAGTCAGAAGCTTTCAATTGGAGGTCAAATTTGCTTGATTGAACTGATTATTCAAAAATTACGCTTTTAATTAACGTTGAATCAGAATAATGAAGGATACAATGCATTAACGTTTCTCCACTCAAAAGCGAAGATAATTTTAGAATAAGAATATGCAAAAACATCTTAATTGTGACTTATTCTACTTTTAATAATGTTTTTTTTCTTTATTGCTTTTAAAAACTAATAGTGTTCAGTAACCTGATTTTAAAATATAATGCAATATTTATCGTCTTCATAAAAAAATTATGTTTGTTTGTTTGCCCTTTGTGTGTTCCTGTACCATTCATCCGGTTGTAATGAAACTGAGTGTAGTTGTTGTGCCCGCGCCCGCGAAGGTTTCTGACGAAATACTTCAATGGCGCGCGTGTCGTTTCAATAAATTAATGTATTTCACATAGTTTAATTGAATAAATAAAAATAGCTTCGATTGCTGTTGAGTGCATCGATCTTAAAGACGCAGAAGAGCAGATTCACGCTCTCAATACCACTTTGCTCACAAGTCCATGATTTATCACCCCTATGAGGAAATATACTTTTTGGGGAAGGATAAGGGGAATGAGAAGAGGTTGAAATATAAAAATAAACGAAAAGGACTGATATTAATATTGAGATTATAGTTTTCGGGACTGCATAAATCAGTAATGACATTACCGAAGACGCCTAAGTCCACAATCAGCCCGAATAAAAACCAATACTGATCTAGTTATGATATAAAATATAATGCACTTTTATAAAAAATATTAACAATTTTTTTTGTAATCATTAATTTAATTCCTCTCGAAATGTAATTTTTATGAGTTATACTTGAGTGATGTCCAGTGTAGTATGTATGTATGTGTGTATGTTAAGAGTTTTGTTCCTTCAATAACTTAGGAACAAATTGATGTATCGAAACCAAACTTGTGATTTGACTTTAAATACGTTAGAAATAGAAGCCTATTTCTGGACAGCTCATTCCGACTTAATTGACACACCGCGATCCAATTCTTTTCGGTTTCTTAATATTGTGCTCGGTTTCTTAATATTCAAAATTTTGAAAATATTTACTTTACTTGAATCAGCAAATTAGATATATCCAAAGAGTTCCATTTGGAAGATAGTTCACGCAATATTTACTTGAACACGATTCTTTGGTTTTTAGGATACCATGTATTGTGATGATAAATATTTTTCATCCGATTGATCTAAGAAATATATCACCTTACATAAAATTATTATTATTATTAATATATGTATTTGGAATTTTTTATTTTTGCTTGATTTTTTGTGTTTTGTAGCGTGTTTAGTTCCATGAGTTTTTGTTATGAATTGTAATTGGAAAGTTGAGTGGGGTACACTCCAGATTTTTTTAAATTGATTGATTAATTTTTTCGTACAAAAGAATGCACATATCGAGGACATTCAATGCAAATACTGAAATATTACAATTTTTGTCAGAATAAATTTGATAAATCTTATAAGAACTTAAAAATATGGTCTGAAATAACGCACAAGTCTTAAGGGAGCCACATATTTTACCGTTAACTTGGTTTGCAAATTTATTATGACGTGTTGCGCTCTAATACATAAAAGCCACTTGTATTCCTATCAAGGCATCATATTTATGCTGCAATTATTCAAGACTGACTTTAATTCACACATTTCTTATGTTAAATGTTTATCTTTCTGGTACAATAATGTTTGGTTTCCTCATAAAATATAATATAACTTAAACCACGTTAACTAAAAGTAAATGATGCATTATATATTAATTTGTATGTGTTCTTTAGTTGGTCTGACATTTTTGCAAGTACATTGTACTCGAAGGAAGAATTTTGATCTATTTTTGTGCTTGAGAAACACAAAATATGATCATGTATTTGTGATAAATAAAACATGTTCACGGAGTGACCATAATTTATGGGATATTGGTAATCCCAGATAATAGTCATAATTCTCTTACGCGTCTGGCATTACACGCTTCCTGCACCAGTGCCATGGTAGCTTCCCCATGGTGGGAGGCAGTGCGGTGGTTGAGAGATATGGTCATCGAAGGATGCGACCGCGGAGTTCGGCACCGCGGGTGGCACACACGGCCAGTCGGTTTGCGCGAGAAATTGATTTCGATGCCGTCGGTGCCGGATGTGATTTATAGTGGGCGGGAGCGGCGTCGGAGCTCGTTGGACATGCGTTTCAGAAGGTGGTGGGGTTACTAACACGACCAATGCTACTGGTTAGCCACTACCGCGCCTCGGCATGACGACAGACCTACGATACTCGCGGCAAAAGAATTGTATCGAGATGTAGGCAATGGATCGAAAGCGCGACGTTGCCATCTGTCTCCTACGATGCTTAGCTCCATCCATTTAAGATGGCATTCCGCGATCTCAGTCAAATACTGCTATTTTCGGTGGCAGAGCTAACTTCGGGCAGCCTCCTTGTGGTCAAATTAACAATCAAGCCCTCTAACCATCACAAATGCCCATGTGTCTGAAATCGAGAGGAAGGATAGAGAAAGGAATCTCGCAGTAGTCGATTCATTGCTCTAGTAAAAATGGTCTAGGGGTGGCCATCTGTTATTTCTGAACGGCCATTGGTGGCCACTTAAAGTGAATTGCCATCAATGACCCGGTCATTGTAGACCACTTGAAATGAATGACTTGTTTTGCGTTAATAGATGACCACTCAATGGTCATTTTTACTCGAGTGACTCATCGACTTTCACGTGGATTATAGGCTCCTCCCTCATTACTATTCTTTAGCCGCTACTACTATAGTGAAAAACGTCGTAAATGGATAGTTGTAGAGACTCACAAGGTAAATTTTGACGAAGTGTTTTATATCTTCGTAGTTACTTCGAATACCTCGTACCTTGTAGCTGTAGAAATCCCGTCCCAACCAATAACTCTCGTGTTCTAGCAATCGTGTTGGAGGTTTATTTTTTGAAGCTTTAACATTTAAATCACCATGGTTACATAAAATTAATTGACATTTGATGTTGTTGACAATAACATCACAGATACAATCTGTCATCTCATCATTTTCACACGGCCAATAATTTATGCAGTAGCGCACTCATTACTCTAATGACCTCTCGTTCTACAACATAAATTTAAACTCATCTAAAATACTTCTGTTGATGAAATAATTATAGTGATTTGTGGATTTCACTGGAATGAGTATTAAGTCTTCTCACGATGTGGAAGTTTATGACAAGGAAGCTTCGGCGCGTTGTTTGATGGGCTGCTACATGATGAAGATCCATCCGCAAAACCGACGCTGCGGGATGCACTGCGGTTGCGAGTGGGAGCAGTAGTAGTCGCCATGTGATGAGTGAGAAACCAACGAAGCCAGTGCCACCGGTGAACAGAATGAATGGCCAGTCGGACGCATTGCGTTTAAAAGAGAAAGAATGATGTAGGCGGGGAAAAGTGCAGAAATCACTTGTCTGTAGTAAAGAGGAAATAAATGCTGGTGTCGCCACTTGCATAGGATTTGTATTTGAATTTAACAAGTGTATTAAAAAGTTTTCACTACAAATGGTGTCATGATATACTGTTTTATTATTTTCAACTATTGCAGATATTGATTCATATCGTCAGGGAAAGTTTGTGGACATCGAAAAAAACAGACATAAAACTTAAATTACAATTGTAAATTGCTGGATGCAATACATGAAATTCGCGGTATTTTATTAATGTTAAATTATAATAATATATTTGCACTACAATAGTTTCTTTAAAGTATCAGATAGGATACGTATGAGTCAGTCAGTAAGAAATATGTGGTTTAAGCTGTCCATTTGGAATTTAACTGTTCGCTCCGGAGAAAACCACAACACGGTGGTCGAAACCTTAGCTTTTAATATTTCTACATGGCGTCACCTAGATAGCTTAAATCCCATCGATTCTGGCCTTGGAAGCCTTCGTAATCAGTAAGAAATGTATTTATTGCTACTAAGAAGGTATTAATTAAAGGGGTAATTATTCATTGGAAACATTTGAGTTGTTACACAGCAAAGAAACACCTCTGTGCATTTTTTACCCGGAAGTAAATAAATAAGATATTACCAACTCCCTCAAAAAACGAACATCCTGTCCGATTCATGTGGATAAAGGAAACGTGTTCGAGACCTGTATATTCAGCAGTATTCTACATATTCCGTGCAGATCACAACTCTATACATATTCATGTCTATCCATCATTTGCTCTTTAATAAAATTGTCGTTTGCCATCAGGATACATACATTCTGGTCCATTTCCATTTTACTCTTTATGTTCATTTGTTCCTCGTCTGTGTTTGATTTTATTCTAATTCATTTGCTATCCCCTCTCTCTCAAACACACACACACACACACTCACAAAACTCTGCTCTTTGACGTTCATCGTTTTGCAAAAATGGTAGCGTGAAGCGATAGCAAATCTATTGGCAGGATTCCCTGTCTGAGCTCTAGAGCTTGCCAAGGCCTGCTTGAAGACAGGACGAATAGAAATTGTAGCCAGTGATGTTAACTAATTAAAAATCTCGATGGAATTAACTTGTGGAAATTTGACTTGCATCAACTCTGGTTCTGCACGATGAAAAAGAGCGGTTACAATCAGCTAATGAGGGGAGATAAATAGTACCTTGCTAGATTCCTGTCGAATAATCACGCATTGATTTTCGAGGGTGGAATATAGTAGAAATAAATTGTTCTGATTTCCTTGATGCCTTTCTTCGCTGTTCTCTTGGAATTGTTACGGTAATCCAGGCATACAGTTTCTTTAATTTTATTCTTATTGCCTATTATGGATAAAGAACTTACAACAATTGTAATCAAGAATAATTATTATCGTATTTATGTTTTATTTATATATATTTTAATAGGTACTTTAGGGCTCGCTAACGTATGTTTTATTGAAGATACGCACGGTAATACCTTAATTGTGGGTACTAAATACAGGGGAACAAACATTTTATTTTGCTAGTGGAAATCTTTTATTCCACTTTGAGTAGATTTATGAATTTGTTGACGTTTTACATATTTATTTGTAGGAAAAAAATCTCTATAACTTGTAAAAGATAATATAAACACCATGAAATCATATTCTTCCGTTCTTGCGTTAAATATTTATGAAATAACTTACGTAATTTGAATAAATTATGAAATTGTATACTATGTAATGACAGATCACAGTGTAATATTGTAATTTAGTATTAATTTTTATATTCTACAATCTTCTACACATAGCCTCTTTTTACTTATTTAATTTGAAATGATGCATCAAAGAACGGATGCATCATTTAAGATTTTTGGAAATAAATTCAAAATATTGTAATGAAAATGTAATTCCAACATTCCACTTTTCTTTTTAAATTTAAGTTAAAATCAAATTATACAAATCTTCATACTAGAACACCTTTTTACATCTGCGGAATAAGTATTTTAGTATGAAATATTACGTCAAATATGAAACGAATTTTTAAAGGGAGATGTTATTCATGCTTTCAGTGACATAAAAATATTTTATACATCCACCAGCACATAATGATCAAGTGTATGGGCTTGTGTAGAGATTTTAAATAAAGGATAAAACTTTCTTTGATGAAATTCCTAGAGTAAAGGTAAGGGATGGGTTGGTATATCCGAAGTGGATTTAACGAAGATGCCAGAAGCTCCATTACCCTCCCGGCGCTTGGTTGAACGAACGTGTTTGTACGAAGCCACTCTTTTCTTCTTTCCCGCAATCTTCCTTTTGGGCTGTGTCGGAATTCCACTGTTAGCTTCCACTGTTTCGAAGTTTTTAAGGCTCTTCAACACATTCTTCATTTGACGTATTTCTTTTAAAGGTCCACATTATAAAATTAGTGTTTTCAAACACCTAACTGAAATAATTATAGCACAAATTTGAAGGGACAATATGAGAGATGTCTGATGTTTCGTTGAAAGGAACTCGTCGGTTTCGCAACATCTAATTAGGAAAAAGAAAATGAATCATTTTCTCATTATCCTTATTCATTTAATTCCGTTTTATAAACCATCCGGATAGAATAAAAAAATAAGTTTCAGTCGTATTTTCTGTGTATCAACAAATGGATTAAAATCAGAAAAATATAATTTTAAATAATTGTAATTAAAATATATTGTTTGTAAGTTTTTAAGTGCACAGTAATAAGTATGAACTTTTATCGCCTATTGTAAACGGAATATTATTTACCTTCTTAGGAGCAAGCGTTAACGGCAATTGACAGTTATAAATGATGACATGTAAGCTGAAATTGCTGGATGCAAAGTATGAAATGGATTAATTTTTCTGATTTTCGTTTTTCATCATGTATTTTCTTTTGCTATTTTCTGAATGAATTACTTTCGGATTAAATATAAAATAAATTGAAGATACGTCGATACTGTAATACCTTGAATCTTTTATGCGATCTTCTTCATCCGAGCTTGTTTATCCTATTTTGAATCATTCATTTCTTATTCTTTCGTTTTACATTTAGTTTCATACACAAGTTTCATAGAAACTCTCAGAAATAACATAAATAAATATTTTTGTCAGTGACGTTCCTGCCCGGACATTATCGTCCTTCAATGTAATTATTCTTTTTTTATTTGCCTTCAAAGTTGCTTTTTTTCTTGGTTAATAAAAATAACTAAGCAAATAAAATACTTTCGTTTTTGGAATTAACATATGTATGCAAATTTTGATCGTGCTCTAATTTGGAGTGTCATAAAGCAGTAATAGTTGTACACCGGTATTAAATGATGCTTTTGGTGACTAGATATGTTTGAACAAAAATAATAAGAAATAATACTATTTAATTTTATTTTTGTTAACCAATCTTATGTCGATTTCAATTAATTTATACTTTAAGACTTAGTAAACTAACTCAACTCTTTCTTTTTCCAGGTAAGAAAATAACAAATATCACCAAAGAAGGATAAAATAGTCGCGTAAGGTAAGAAAATGTGTGAAATTTAATTATGATTATAGTGGATAAATAATACTGGTAACGAGGTTCGGTGATTGATATAGAATTGCTAATTTAAGTACTCTCGTTGTGCGATTAATCGTATAATGATAATCATGCGCTCAATGCGAGATAATAATGGAATATTCTCATGATTTCTTCCTTGACTTCTAAAAGTTTACTTCATAACATTTCGCTGTAATATTACAATAAAAGAAAACTAACCATTTAATAAGCGTATTTAAATAAAGGAACGAAATACATCCTCCTTAAGATGTTGTTCCAGTACAAAAGTAAACTCCCTTTATTAGATTTTGAGACTGCACATTTAATACAAAACAATACCTTAAACCAATTAACATTTTGAAAATATGTTTAATCGTGTTTTGTGTCTAACCAAAAATTGCGATCGTCCTGTAATGAACCTCAATGATGTGATCAGTCCTAACTACTTTAAATGCTTCACAAAAAATATTAAATAAATATTTTTAATCACTTTGCTGAATCAGTTTAATGTAATCGTATTAAAATTATTTGTTCTTGTCACGAGAGTGTGTTTCACATCCCTCTATTAAAATTAACATGAACCGAAAATACGAAAGATGAATCACATTTGATCATTTACGTTAACGGAACGCAACATGCATCCGACAAAATACAATTTACTGAGAGTAAATTTATTTTCAGCGCTTTTCTGGATGCAATATATTGTTCTTTTTAAGAAATGTTTTAATTCTTTTCCATGTTCGAATAATCTAACAATTCTGATGAAATTCACAAAATAAACGAGTTTTAAGTTAAAAATGTGAATAAACATTGTCAAATTTCTGAGAGGAGTTGCTTTGGTTCCTACTTCTATATGAAAGCATCATTGGTCTAATTGATCCATGCATCAAAGCAGTCTGAATTACATGAGCTAGATAGTAGGTTACTTTTGCAACGCAATCGCCCACTAAGACAGGACTTTTCGAAGTTCTAATTCTAAATGTGAAATAGGGTAAAGTGTAAGTTTTAAAATTTTCCCAATTTTTACGAAATAATTGATGTATCCATGAATCCGAAAATAGAAATTTTAATTCTTAGAAACAGGTATTTGAGTTTTTCATATTTCACCTTTTGATGGGTGCAGAAATAATGTTTTAATCGTTCTCGCTAACAACATGGTGTATTATATTCGCTCTATCCCATTAACAGAGTTATCAACTTACAACGTTATTTTTGTATAAATCGTACACGAATGTATATTTAAAAATCATTTTATGGAATTTTTGATATTTTAATATTTAATGGAAATAAGCAGTGGGAACTTTTTGTGCGTTGTCCTGAATGATTTACACATTTATAATTTTATGTACGTGTTGAATAAAAATAGAACCTTTGACACAAAGTGATTTTTTATTGTTGAGAATCCCTAAATAAAGCTTATTAAAAATTTACTGATTTTAAAAGGTTCACTTGGGTAAAATATGATTTTTCGAAGTTTAATTATTTTCACTATATGCGTGAACTAATTAAGTTATCATCTCGGTATTAGTTGGTGTTAAAAGAGTAGACAGGTTTTCGTAAGTTTTTCGTTATTGTTATTCTATTCCATTTGTTAAGGAAGGAATTTTCATTCATGATGCAAGTATTATTATGAAACTTCATTCAAATAGTAAATAAACACATAAACAAATTATTTTTTAAAATTTACATATTAACTTAGAAGAACTAACACTAAATGTTGATATTGGGAAAAACTTTTCTTTAAGTTTAAAAAAGTTCAAACAAGAAGTAAAATGTCATAGAATATATTGTTTGTCATAAAACACGTTATTTGGTAAAATTTTGTATGCAGCGTTCTGACAAATTAATTTAAATTATAATTAAATGGCACCTTGATTATTCATCCGTTTCTTTTACGTGTTTCATAAGATTGCATTCTATAATTAATTGCATTTATTATACAAGTCTATAATATTGAATAAAATTTATTTGATTAGTTACCTAATCCCGCCTATGAAATAACAATTCTCTTCTAAAACCTATAAAGAATAATTTTATAACCAATTTTCTGGAATATGACGGATGGATATCGAAAATTTGTGCTGTGTTTCTCATTTTTACTTATGACTACATATATCCGAACGTCAAACTGGAAATTTTATTTTCCTTCTTTTAACATACCTTGGTTTGCGTTGTGTACTAACCATTTTGTTTTCTTGTTTAAGTTTATTAAGTAAGATACAGAAGAGTGTTAAATGTATCATGTTTAAATTTAAATTTATTTATTGTCAAAAACAGTACAAACTGCGTATGACCACGTGGAGGACAATAAACTAATTTACTCTCCGGAAGCAAGCAAGGGACCATCCCATCAATTCCGATCAAGGGCCCTAAGGCAGAGGCGGATTCAAAAATTTCAGCAAAAGTTCCTAGATAAGATAAAAAGTTAGCTGCGAGTTATAATACATATATAATGTCAATATGTTTGTAATTTAACGCAAATATGTTTGTAAATTTACATGTACAAGTTATTATCGAACTATAGATTATTCTGAGTATAGTGTTTAAAAATCATAAGAGTTGAAAAAACACTAAATTCACGATTTATTGTTACAATAAACACGCCCCTAGACAAAGCCTAGAGAACCTGTATAAGAAATCCGCCTCTACCCGAAGGAAAAACGGAGAAAAACCCGGGCCAGGATGGGGCTACAGAATTAATGTACACAATCGTGCCTGTTCACAAATAACACACAGAAAATAAGCTTGAAGACTCAGCTCTGGACGCACCGTCTGCCTCGTTGATTCTGAAGCAGTGTTTTACAAGAATGAGTGGAAGAAGATCACTCCAAAAAAGCATATACACCTATTGTTGAAAAAAGAGAATTAATATCATTGGCGCTTATAAAAAGCAGGATTTCATTGTCGAGAAGAAATTCAATTGCTTAGACAATAATATGATCAATTAAGAATAATTCACAGTATAAAGAATGTGAATGAAGAATAAATGTTTCAATATGAAATTATGCGCATAAAACAATAATATACGATACAATACGAATCCTTTCTCCTGCGTTCTCGTGAACCTAGAACGGCGGCCATAATAAATTAAACAGATGAATCTCGTATTTTTTGACAGTCAAGCGACCCACCGAATCGTTCTCAAGCGGAGAATTTCGGCGCTTATTGCAAATGAATCTTAGTGCGCCGGTCACTAGTACTCCCTGGCGGCGTAAGTTTGAACTATGCGAGCTATTACACGCGTGAGCCATTCTTATAGGCCACCTCCTCCGTTCCGGGACGGAAGGCTACTGAAGAATATTAATATATCTTCAAGGCGGGAGCTTCATTTTTGACGAACTGCGCAAGCGTGTGGTGTACCTGTACGCAAAAGGTGTCCGTTCAGTCCAGGTGTACTTTCATCAGTTATCTGCAGAATCATTTTTTTTCGAAACAATGCCAAAGTTGAGTACACATAAAACTAAATTAATATGAGCCATACGGCAACACAATCATGCAAGAAAATAGTTTTTGAAATTGTTATAAGTTATTTAAAAAGTGCTACAGCAATGGCGTGATAAAGTACAAGACGGATTTAACTTTTATTAAAATCAATAAATTCTTTTACAGTGTAGAAGCACTGGTGCAGGAGGTAGTTTTTAACCGCGGATTTGAAGATATTCAATTTCATAATGTCTTTTATATTCTTGGGCAGGGAATTATATAGAACGATTCCCGAATGATAAGGTCCTTTTTGGCAAAGAGTGGTTGACACTCTAGGGCGATGAATATTACTACTATTGCGTGTATAGTGTTCGTGAACGAGACTGTTTCGTATAAAGAAAGGGTGGCACTTCAGTAATTCGGTCTTAACAAACACGACCGTTTCATAAATATAAATGCAGGGAAGTGTTAAGATATTTAATTTCTTGAATAAAGGTTTACAAGAGTTTCGGGGGTGAGATTTACAAATTATCCGAACTATCCTCTTCTGAATTCTGAAAGTTTGAATTCTCTGACCGGTGTTCTGACAACCCTAGTGTTCTGACAACATAATACAAAAAATGTGACGCCCATTCGCGACATAAACTTCCCTTGTTTCGTTTTACAATGAAATGTTGCAATTTACGATTTAATGCTTCTTCCGAGGCTTGAGTCTAAAAGACTCCTCTATAATTTTGTTGACAAAATATTATACGAAGAAATGTTTGACATGTTCATGTCTCTGAACTCAAATGTTTGTAGTTGTGTGTGTTTCAATAAACCATCTTACAATCATTAAATAATTATTATAGAATATTTACAAGAGGAAGAAAAAAATCAAGTACATTAACTACATTTCCTTTCTGAAACCAAAAAACGACGCTGCACATACGTGTATTAAAATAATTTTTATTTTGAAGCAAAATTTTAACGCTTAACGGAATTTTAAATTAATGCTTCTTTCCGAACATTAAATTCATTATTTTACCCAATAATGTAAAAGAGAATAACTATCCATTATCTAATTAGAAATTGTCATTCTACTACATTTGTAAGAATGTACAATAATGATATGATAAATTATTCTCTTATCTTTCATATTTAATATAAACACTATTGTTTTTGTGAACTGTATATTAGTATTCATTTGCATAAACATTATATTACAGTATTGCATAAAATCAGTAGAATCTTTTAAAAAAATTTCACAATAAAATTGTGAAATATCTGTTTAAAGGTTTTGAAAAATACTTTTTGATATATGTTTAACTGATAATTTTTCTTTTCTAAGATATAAATATGAATTTCTCTAAATATCCTAATGTTTTTCTATGAAACCAATTTCTATGAATTTGCTAACAGTTACTTTTGTATGAAACAATCATCGTACATTTTGATCCTGTTTTTGTCCGGTTTAGCACTTTAGGAATGTAAAACACAAAATACTTTCGCAAGTTCTTTTATCACCGTACAAAACTCACTTAATACCAAAAAGTTTCTAAAAGTGTTGTCAAACTCTTAGCCATGCCATCAGTAATTAAGGAAAGACCAAAAAAAGTCCACAGATTCGTTGTTAGCGCGCTTAAAACCCCACGAAAACCCGAGGAGGATATAAAATCCGAAATCACAATAGCCTCTGTTACATGCTGATAAAACTGCAAAGAGAAAAATAGAATCGCAAAGCTCTCCGGGGTAGGAGAGAACTCGTTAACGCCTGACACTTCCATTGCAATCGCGAAGAGCGGTTCCCTTTTGTTGCTGTTTGACGAATCCCTTGTCGCGTTGGTGCAGAGTGATGAGCTCTCTGTTTGGGAGAAGTACTAGTGAGCACGCTCTGTATTCACTTTATAAAGGATAGAGGTGATGTTTCCTCTCGACCGCAAAATAAGACTAAAATGTCGATAATGGGCGGATTACGAGCTCCTTTCTCTCACTCAGTAATCATCTGTTACGGCTGAAGAAGATAAAAGAATATTATCATGTAATTAAACTGGTTTAACGTAGAGCTTAAATTAATTACTTAGTTCATAATAATAACAAATTTATTGTCAAAGAACAGTACAAACTGCATATGACCACGTGGAGGACAATAAACTAATTTACTCTCCGGAAGCAAGCAAGGGACCATCCCATCAATTCTGATCAAGGGCCCTAAGGCAGAGGCGGATTCAAAAATTTCAGCAAAAGTTCCTAGATAAGATAAAAAGTTAGCTGCAAGTTATAATACATATATAATGTCAAGATGTTTGTAATTTAACGCAAATATGTTTGTAAATTTATATGTACAAGTTATTATCGAACTATAGATTATTCTGAGTATAGTGTTTAAAAATCATAAGAGTTGAAAAAACACTAAATTCACGATTTATTATTACAATAAACACGCCCCTAGACAAAGCCTAGAGAACCTGTATAAGAAATCCGCCTCTACCCGAAGGAAAAACGGAGAAAAACCCGGGCCAGGATGGGGCTACAGAATTAATGTACACAACCGAGCCAAAGTTGAGTACACATAAAACTAAATTAATATGAGCCATTAGGCAACACAATTATTCAA
>NNCF01128071.1:60435-73383 GCA_002313205.1 Laupala kohalensis | reverse complement strand
GTGGGTGGATATAATTGGAGGACATTGATTTGGATATATTGAGTTCGTTATTTTACCAACTTCTGAGAAGTGAGAATTAAACAAATTTGCGATATTCTTAGGATTTGTTACGATTATGCCATCGTTTAGTAAAGAAACATTTTGTTCGCGGTTTTCAAAAATTGACGTGTAATTGTTAACAATATTCCACATGGCTATCATCCGGTTGTTCGATATTAGTATATGCCTGTCGTTTTCCATGACTTTAGCTGCATAGACTACTTTTCGGAGAATNACTTTAGCTGCATAGACTACTTTTCGAAGAATAGTCTTATATTTACGAAAATTATTATGGAATTCGGGTGGTTGGTTATAGCGTTTTGAAAGATAATATAAACGTTGTTTGTTTTTTGAAGAAATCCTTTTCCTTTGAGTGATCCATCTATTGTATTTCTTTGTATTAAATACTTGCGTTTTATGGGAAAACTAGAGTTGTAATGTTTTAGGAATATTGAGATAATTACATTGAATTTGTCGTCGGTGTTTGGGCAATTGTAAACATCTTTCCGTGTTTCTTCACGCAAATAATTTATAAATATGGATTTATTTATGTCATTAAACTCTCTTGTAAATTTGTAAAGGATTTTAAGTGTATTTAGTTTATTATTAATAGTCAATACTTGAGCAAGGTGATCACTGTATCCAGCGATAAACACTTCAGAGAGATACGAGATTCCATTGTTGACTATAATTTGTTCTAGCAATGTTTGAGATGAACCGGAGTGCGAGTGGGTTCGTTTATCGTTGTAATAAGGTTGAAGGAGTCGATAAGATTCTTGAATCTATTAACTGGTGAATGTGCATATTTTTCAGATTGGGAATCTTTTCTCAGAATGTCATAATTTCTCAGTTTGGGAATCTCATTATTATTTGTTAATAACCACCCTCCACGGGTTTGAACAAGAGTTTTTTCTTGCACTGGTATTGTTTAATTCTGCATTATAGTGTTGTGAAATCGGTGCAGAGATAGTGTTGTGAAATCGTAAGTCATCAACCAAATGTTTCGAATTAAAGACAAGTTTTTATTTGCAAAAAATTCATCATATGAAAAACGAAGGTAATTTGATAAGGAGTTATATTCCCCTACCTAAATTACTCTCTTTTTTGTAGCATTTTAACATTTTAACCATATTGTCATTCATTGTTTTCTTATATCTCGATCGATTCACAGTGAAATCACGATACCTTGCAGTATTTATCTTCATTCAATTCAGAAAAAATTTAGTTTGAAAATAATTTGTCTTTTCCTAACAAAATACTCTTACTTTCTAGTTTAACACGTCTTTTTAATACCTTTTTTCGATAATTTCGGTTAACCAAAGTAACCTATGCTGTCAGAGACTATTTTGTAAGACTATTAGAGGTAAGGAAGTATCCAGGACATTATTTCGGGGAAGGATAACAGACACATGTTTATGAAATGTATATACAAACATATTTATATACAATATTTTGTATATACACATATGTGTATAAATGTAAAAGTGTGCACACCCCTGATTAGAGTTGAAGTGTTGCCGTTCGCGAATATATTTCTCTGAATATTGATTTACTTAAATTCTATATTTCAATAAGTTATTTTACTCTCATAATTATAATAACAAATTTATTCAACAATTATTTGACATATTCTCATAATCTAGGAATTTTGTATGCTTTCAAATCACGTAATTTATGAACTTTCAAAAGGTTTCAGAAATATTTATTTTTAATGATATTTTGTCTTAAGATAATAAGGTAGTAACATTAAATTAAAAACAATATTTCTCGATATAAATAGATAAATCTGAAACACAGAAAATGTTTGAAATACATTTAATTCGAAACTAATATTTCAGACCCAGCCGTTTTGCGTTTGTCATACAGTAAATGCAAAGCAATCGAACAGAAACTCTCTCAGTGTATTAAACACGGAAAACAAAGCGGACAACTAGCACCAGCTGGTTGTGACATCACACATGGTCTCTGTACATCGCATTTTGGTGGCAGTGACCGCGAAATCGTATTTTTACTCTCAGCACTTGTTTCAGAAATACATATTTTGTATTCACCGTTCAAGTATTTTATACAAAATATGTTTTATACAATTAAACTTGACTATGAAAAGATCGCATGTCCTTTAACGTGGATGTATGCGTTCTCGCATTATTTCTTCCTATATTTCTATTTATTATATTTTAATGGTTGATGTTTTACATAATGCATGATTATTTTATGGTATTATCAAAAGTTGATCTAATCTTTGTACAGGGTACCCATGATTTCATTTTTATCATAACGTTCTACAGGTAGTTAACTAATTGAGATGTATGTATATTTTCACTAGATCTTGGAAACGGTTCTCATTTGTAAGAGCTGAAACGTTAAAGTGCATGAACAAATATGTGACTGGCATTTTCGTAGAAATATAAACATTTATATGTCCTTTATATTCACATAAACTACTTCATTTTCCGTTTCTAAATGGTTGGATGTATGAATACGGTAAGACAGAAACGCCAAATTCTTTCCCAAAGATTGTTAATTATCTGTGTTCAATAACCTTAATGTCTATCGGTGTATAATAACATTAAAACACTATTACTTCTCTGTAACTACTAACAAATTGTTCCCACAATTTTCGATTTAAGTGTCGTAATCGATCAAAGTCAACTATTAATTTCGTTTTAAACTAAACAAAATTATTCTATATTATAAGACGCCGAATATTATGTTTCAAGTTTCACTTCTTGAACACGTTTATTCTGCCATTCATCTGTTATGATACATATTCTTCCTCCTATCTTCATCAGTAAACGATTTATGAATTTTGATTTTGTGTATTTCACATATGAGAGCTATAAAGAAAAAAACTGTAATAAGTTCAAATTTATCATTTTGACACGAATTGTTCAAAATGTTTTTAGCAGATATTTGTCGATTGTGCGATGGAAGTTAAGTCGTAAATACTCTGCTTGGATCAACCAGTGAACTTCTTTTTTCTTTTTTTTTGAAGTTTGTCGAACTCAGCGACACGACTTCACTCGTTTGTAATGTACGCTTGAAATCGTGTACGTACATACTCGGGAAAAAAAACTTTTTTTTGTATGGGCTTTGGGAATTTAGCTCACAGAAGTGAGCAGGCATTGAACTTGAATTGTATTTACAATTGTTGTTGCGATATTTTATGGTGCTATCACAGTTAATATTTAAGTGCAATCATAGCTGAAATTTCTAGTGAAAAATATAAACAGTAGTCTCACTTTCTTCGTATATCTTTTATAAAAGTGGACACAGGTCCTTCTGAATCTCTTATGAGGTCCTCAACAAGGGTAATGTTTACATGTCCTGTCTTCCGAAATGTACAGGAGTGTTTCACATGAATAAAAATATATCCATCAGATACTTGAACATATCATTCACTGTGACAAATCGTAAAAAGTGTAAACACAATCTGTTGCGTTACATAATATATAGCCATCTACAGGGCAATCTGTATCATGATAAGTACTTAAAAATACTTATCAAATACTTATAATACCTTAAAAAATTTAACTCGACTAAGTCAAAAGAATAGGTAAAATAATTTCAAATAAATCTATAAATGTACTGCTAGATGAATCATTAAAATTCACAGCTGCTACAGTATTTCAAAGGGATTGTCCAGTTTTGGGAATAATTCATTCTTATGAACAGTTTTATGTCAGAGATTAGATGTGAAAATTACGGGAAGGTTTCCAGGGTTAGTGGTAAGGAATTGTACTGTTAGAGGAAAGTAATGATGACAATGTACATTACTCAGAGGGATGGGAATGTTATGAAAAGGTAATAGCCGTGCGAGAGTTTAATTTCATTAACCAGGGTGAAGTGACGGATTTGCATTGTACCGGAGGATATATACAAAACTGAAGTAAATGAAAATATAAAATGAAATTTGATTTTCCACCTTTGTGAAAGATGTCGTTGTATCGTACACTATTATATATCTCAGTAGTACATATAGTTCTTTATATTGTCTGCTTAAACGTTATGGGTCAAGGATTTATGTTAAGCTTGACATATTTATATCTCACCAAACATTTAGTAATTCACAACCACTGTTGTGTTTCCCTAAAGGGAAGAACTGATGCACTCTCACAGATATTTTTCTTCAGCACCATAGGTAGATTTTAAAAGAGTACTTCTCATCCGCAATATTATCATTAAATATGTAAGAAATTGACAATGTTGTTGTTTTCAAAATTCAATACGATGTATGATTTCTACATCGTTGTGTGCGTTATTTAATTTTTGAATTGAGAAGCTTAAAAGGGAAAGTATACAAATAAATTTTGTTTTTTTACTATTGTCTTGAGATGATTTTTCATAGCAGATGTCTGTTCATTTGTTTAATAATATGAGAAATACAAATTGAAATCAATGTATTGTATTCGCTGTTTCACAATTCTTTTTGTGAAAAGGTTTGCCATTGAAATGTTTTAAGTACAATTTCAAGCTCTTCTAACAATACGTTTTCTTCTTATACTGAAAAGAGGTATATTACACGTTATCAGCATCATTGATCTCATTAATAGTCATTAGTCGAATGTTCTGAGTGAATTATGTATGAAACTTTGGTAATGAAAAAAGGTGTATGGTGTAACATAGTGTAAGGTAATGAACAATGGTGATTTTCCTCGCATGAGAGCTATGTTATGTCGTGGGTGGAACGTGAAAATTATAATAGTTCCTTCACGTATTGGAGGAAGAAATTTGTAACTTTGCAAAAATTTAAGTCGAGTAGTATTGAACTATTGTATTACTTGTTTATTGAACTTGAGACAAGTAGGTACCATGGAAAAATCAGATTTATTCAAATAAAGGAAGGGTAAGCAAATTTAATATTCCGTACGTCTCCATTCACAAACATTTTCATTTCTGACTTTTATGAATGAATTCTCTCTTCAGTATTGTTTTCTGTTCAACTAGGTTAAAAGGAGAAGTGTAACGAACATCCAATATTTGTATGATTGTGTTATTAAAATAATAACTCTCACGTCTTACTTCAATGTTCAATTAATCAATTTATTCAAATTGGTAAAAAACAGTTCAAAACACCAACTAGAATTTCGAAATTTTTCCACGTGCCCCAATTTTTTGTCCTAATTTTCAATCCATCCGATAATAACTTAATAAAGAAAATTCATGCTGTAGACTTTCTTGTAAGGCTTATTGTAGCTCATGATTAAATGATGTTTTGTAAGACGTAATTTCTTGCTCCTAAATTTTCCCTCTTCAAAAACCATTATATCAATTCTTTTCAGCGAAACTGTTACAGACATTTCCCGAGTCAATAAATGATTAGTCCCTAGGTAAAATATCAGAAAATAATATAAGTAGTCTTGTCTTTTAAGATAACTTCCTACTTAAAAATCGGTAATCCTGGTAGTCAAAGGTAACATTTGGTTACAATCCGATGATTTGTTTGAGGAGAGAGGAAGAAGTTTAATCGAAGGGAAATTTCAAAAAATCGTCATTTGAAAACTTATATTTATTTTAAAAACTTGAAGAGAGTCTCTCCTTAAGCTAATTACCAAAGATATGAAGATATCTCGGAAAACACATTTTTCGTGCGATTACAATACTATTCTTTTACAATGATTGTAAAGTCGGAAAGTATCGAGAAGTATCCTACTCAGCACTTTATCATCAAATTCCTCTTTTTATCGAGGAAGGGCAATTATTTTATTACAGTCGTTAACAAATAGCCATCTCTTTCATTAAACTTTCGAGGTTTTCTTTTTGATTAAGATCTGAATTACAGAAACAGGTTCACCGTAGAATGACATAGAGATAGAAATCTTGAATGATTACCTCAGCAACGCAGACCAGTCGGAGAGACACTAACTGCTTGGTAAGACATCTTGGCAAAGGGAGGGTCTTGGTCGAAGTTGGAGCACCGTCGTCTGGTAAGGGCGAGCAGGATGACAGCAATGGACCGCAGTCGCTTATGTTGCCCACACTTGGACAGAAGGGGTAGTTAGTTCTCAACTCGATGTCCGCTGCTTGCGTTCTGAAGGGCCTCCTCGTCGAGATGTGAGTAGAAAGAAGAAAGCGGAGAACGAATAGAAAAGTACTGTTAGGAAGTAGTACGTGCAGAACAAGGAACTGAAGGAACGAAGGGGAAATGTAGAAGGAAAGGGAAAGAAAAAATGTGTGAAGAATTGAAAGAGAAGAACAGCTTGGAAGCAGCACGTGCCGAATAAGAAACTAGAGGAAGGAGGAAAGAAAGGGTAGAAGGCAAAATGCACCTGCGGAAGACACGTTTCCAAAAGCACATTTATTATACTGAAGAAGATAGCAGGATATGTCACTGCTTCATGACCGACCGTGCATATATAATTTTGTGTGAATATGATTAGAATATAATTATCCAAGAAAATTTGAAATTAGCAGGGAAAATTGAACTGTATTAATTTTAACTCGCAATCGTTAGATTATTGCGTAACGATAAAACAAAGTATGAGCGATGCCCTGATTGAGATAGTTTTTAAATAACGATAATGGCGTTATGTTGTGATTCGTGAAGACAAAAAAATGCAAATTGAATGAAATAACAGCAAACTCATTACATAACTTCAGGTTTTATACATTTGATCAAAAATAAAAGTGTTTACCAACGTACAAAGTCTTGACTGAGTAAATGAATCATGAGTTACCTTTATCGTGTTTAGTGTATTCGCACTTAATTAAATTATGTTTGTGCTTCTGATAAATAACTTGATAGGAATTGTATGCTCCGTTGTTCGCGAAAACATACGACTCAATAGACAGAACGACGTACATCTTGCTGTTGCATTCTTCAGCGCATTGGTCTTGTTATAACCACTAACCTAAGATGCTCATGTACTCGGACATTACTCTAGAGTACGACAACAACAATGTTCAACTTTCATTTTTGAATGTCCGACTGGTGTCCTTATTAATGAGATACCAACAGTTATATCTCGCCGTTTCTTCTGTGGAATTTCTCTAAACAAAGAAATAATTTGATGGAGTATTTTCAAAATACAATTTGGCAAATTGCTAGCAATTTTCCTTTTTATAGGATGAAGGGGTGGTTGAGATTGTTTTTTCGTGACTACTTAAACATATTTGCTTTATGATCTGAGTAAAGGAAAATAAATTGGTAGATGATTCAGGTCTGGATGTGAAAAATGAAAATGACTAAGATAAGAGGCGTATTATTTGCGTAAGTACTTCTTTCTTATTGTAGGTTATTACAAACCATGATTCCTTGATTTAACGAATCACGGTTTGCTACAAGACGTGTTAGGAAATGAACTCGACACTTTTAGGACGTGATTGCTTGAGACAGTTTCTTTCAAAATATAAAACTATCATTTTAATGAAATAAGAATGAATTATAAAATTAAAACAATTTCAAAGACTTAAATACTGAAAAACGTGTGCACAATGATTAATCATAGACTCTCAAAATGTTTTCAATAGTAACATTGTTTATTTGTTACCGATCTCCTTAATCAATGTTTTAAAATTTTGTGCGGTTTCTCATAAAAGTGTTTCCTATTAAAATAAATTATTTAATTATTTGCGACATAATGTTGTCATAGCTGGATCCCTTTTCGTTAAACCAGGAATTAAAAAAACTAGTGTACTCATGTTCTGCCTTTTTTACGAATCTTTCTATTTCTGCAGAACATGAGCAGATCTCACCATGAACGTTTTATAAATACTTTACGTAGAGCACGAGGAAATTGTTGAATATACCCTATTGCAATTGGCCTAACGAGCCGTAAAGCCCCAATAAAAATAAGAAACTGGCCCAATTTTAGTCCTCATAAACACATTCTCAGTCATAAGATTTTTACTTTGTGCTTCCGTAGGAGGTTTTCTGATCAGACGGAACTGAAACATCTATCAGTGGACAATAATTGATATCCTGCAGTCATTGCTCTATAGACGACAATCGTCATTCGTTGAGGAAGTTGTAGGGAAACTGAGAGGAACATGGCGTTGCAGGTAACAGGACGTGAGCACAACTGGAGAGTCAGTGTAGCGTAGGTCGAGGGGTGAGGGCAAGGTTGTATCTGGTGGCCAGACCCGTGACAAGTGAAGCAGTGGAGAGTAGGGCGCTGACAACGCCACCGGCCGGCAGCGGCGACACGGTGTCGGATGCAGGTTGCCACTGCTTCGATCCCGAGCAGAGAGCAGTGGCTTCAGACAGCGTCCTGGCATCCTCCCAATCGCAGCATTCTCCTCGTACGTTCGCATGACTTCACGTAGTGTGTTTGTACGAACCACCCTAAAGACGAACTTTCAGCGTATATATTAATAGACAAATGTCCCAGAAAATTTTGGTTCCTTTTATACTTAACTAGACGGAGCAATTAAAGTATCGTCCTCTAGAGCATTAAAAGATCTGTTGATTTCCTATTTTTTTAATTTTTCACCTCTTCCGAGATATCAGCAATTAATAATTACACCAAGAAAGATGCTACTTGACTCATTTCCATGGAAAGAACCTTTTTTGATTACTTGATTCCTTACTTATTTCAGCTCTGACCATGGTGGAAATCAGTGGCCGTGGGTTACAAAATGCTTGGTATCTTATACTGTCCAAAACTAGTTATATTGTTAATACTAAATATGGAACTGAGTGAAACTTGCATACCACTAGTACAACTAACAGATGGGGAAAAGAAGTATCTGACATATTATTCAGATCAGTAGCATACATAAATCTCTTAAATCGGGGTTAATTGCCAGGTAACAGATTAATCATATTCGGGATAGCATAGTGATAGTGTTCCGGGACAGGGTATCTGGGGGTCCCCAGTTCGATCCCCCGTCCCGTATCCCATGTTCATTCAATATATGATTAATGATATCAGTAAATAAATCTAGCATGCTTAATAAAAGTAGACGTTCGTATGATTGTACAGAATGTTTGTTGCATTCAATTTTCTATACGATGTAATCGCACGGGTTATACTTGTTTCCTACATTATGAGGTGACGTTCATTTCATTGACGAATCAATGTAATTAAGAACAAACCCCTAAAAAAAAAATTGACGTGTACATTTTAATGGCGTCTATAGCTAATCATGATCCTGTTAAAATTCAATCTTTCTGTTCGTCGTCAGGCTTTCAATTCATCAAACTTTATGCCAATCAAAACCATCAGACAATTTTAACCCAATACACTAATATTCACACCGATAATTTATTTAATGGGATCCCTCCATGGTATGGGCTCTAATGACCTTCGATGTTGACGAACCCTAAAGCCCCACCAAAAAAAAAACCCTCCATGGTAAATTCATTTTATGATAATCGAGGGTATGATGTTTGAAAGACGTTTTAAAATTGCACTAGAAATTCTTTGAAATGATATATAATATATTTTAAAGAATTAAAATATAATAAGCCCGAATAGTGAAACTTTGTGATAAATATGTGTGTAAAAATGTTCATTATATTTCCCTGTTCCTTTAGCACGTATTCAGATATATTATGTTATTATTAAAATGCATAAAACAGGATGGGGTAGTCTTGGCATTAACATAATATACTTGTTATGAAATTATTATACGACATATATGAAAAGAAACATGTACTTTAGCACGTGTTATGAGTAGTTAGACTCCAACATAAGGAAAATGGAGAAACTCCAACCTAAACGTTAGAGCATGATAAATTGAAAGGCGTTTCTATGTTGCTCATTGCCTTTCAATTTATCATGCTTTGATAATGTTGCTAAAGCTCCACAATTACCAAGTACTAGACGTTAGATTAAACGTAAGGATCAACGACACACACGTTCATTTTGTGAAAATAAATGTGATTATTTCAATGCTTACAACTTTGTAAACAAACTTAACATAATTAATAACTACACATACAGAAGTACTTTAAACAAGATGAATTACAAAGTTGAGATATAGTTGTATGGCATGTCTCTTTACCATACATTCATATTACATCAAAACAGAAAGAATTATTAACTTAACGTACATTAGAAGATTTATTTACCTTAGTCACACATTTAGTATACAACTTATCATAATGTATCTGTTGTGAAAAGTTATATTTGATACAAAAATAAAGGTTTAATTATTGATCTTAAATTTACATATGCAGAATTACTGAATCATTTCCTTTGAAGTCCCAATATTATATATGACATGTGGTCTCTATCAAAAACATATATTAAAAATAAACAATGATAATTTTACACTTTATTACTTCTACCTTACAAATTTGGATTCTAAAACAGAATTATTTTCTCTCAGTAGCACTTCATCTGCACTTAGAATATGAATGAAAATAATAGAAGATTACGTTGAGTTACACAGAATCTATTGGATTTCTTGAGAATAACTTTGTCGCCTTTTTTATTCCTGGTGGTGATTAGTCCATGTTCACCAGTTAGAAAATTCACGCCCAAAATACCAGTACACAGAGAGGTTTCATCATAATATCCACAGAATATGATGTGAGTGGATCACAATACAGATTTCGTCTTGACTGAAAGTGGACTAAAAGAACACTTCACATCTTATACTACATACAAACGTCCACGAGCCACTATGTCAACGGAGCTCCTTTGGTTGACCAGGAGCTTGGGTCATGTTGCGAGACCCCTGCTCGAATGACTGATGAGTAGGTGTTCGGAGGAGTTTATATAGGGCGAATTCATAACTCTAGTCAGTTGCCTCTGATTGGCTTGTTCATTCGAGTGTCTTATGTCGTTTGTTTCTCCGTGGCAATATGTCTTTACTCCCTGGTAATTTTTTTATGTTCTGTGGAAGTTTAATGTCTTTATTCATTGGAGTTTTAATATTCTCTGACCCTTTTGGTCGGCCTACTTTCTTCTTGATCATTCTAGTCGCTAGCTCCCCAGTATTCAGACGTTCCTTACTAGCTTCGCTTGTAACAGAGCGTGTAAATACTACACACGTTAAGCAGAGCCTGATGCATAACTGGTCTTTTTTTGAGAGTTATAATATAAAAGGCAAATAATATCTGTAAGAAAATTAGAGACATCAAAACAAAAGAACACGGCAAATGAGGAAGGTTAACAAGATAAAGGTGAAACGATATCGTCATACTTAAGTAACAAAGTGTTTATATAAAAGAGTAAAAAGAAATTAATAGTGGTATATTAAAAATAGAATGCAACATTGTATACGGCATATAAATCATAAATCTTCAAGTATGCCCATTTTTGAATCGTTGGTCTCCGTGTGACTGTGACGTTTCTATTCGATATGTCCTGCGATGTGGGCGTGCCGTATCGATATTTTTACTTTTGTTATGCTTCTTTCTTCTGACTGTGGTCTCCGAATTTCTACGTAGTACGTTCCGACTTCTCTGTTTTCCTTTTTTTGTTTGCATTTCCCTCACAACTATGAGAAGAGCCCACGCTGCTTGCATTAATAAAAGCAGGAAATTGCTTGGAATGAAAGGTAAATATTTCTAGTTGATATAGCTTTTTTATAACATCCGCTGTTGATTTTACAAAGGAATTGTACAAAAACAAAAACATCGATTGTAAGATCAATAAAAATATTCTGATGAAATTACTGCTTCCATTCTAGAATTTATATATTTTCACTATTTATCATTACTTTTACGATTACATTATTAATGTAAAATAAAATAATATTTGTGTTAACGAAATACGTATTTTGAGCTAATACAAGTAATGTATTAAACGAATTAACCTCTCTGGTTAGCAATAGGTATTATATTGTTGGAGCTTTAGGGCTCGCCAACAATTAAGAAAAGTACTTGTAAAAATACTGACAGTATTCGTATTAATTGAAAAGGGAAAAATAATGAAAAAATCAAGTGCCGATAAATGACAATGTAATAAAAAAAATCTATAATTCTGACCAACTACCACATTGCCAAAAATTTTAGTATGTAAATTGGATGTCATACGTTGCGCATGTAGTTTTCGGAAAAGTGAAACACTTCATACGCATGACAACCGATGCGAGTATTTATGCAAAGCGGAGGTTCAAAAGGCATGAACCAATATATTTACACAAATTGACATGTTGTTTGAAAGCTAGAAATTATGTTTCACTGATCGATAACCGTGTGTTGTGGTCATAAGACAAAAGGAGGTCGCCTTTATCTCATAAATGGATCAAGGAGAATACATTAATAATGCCTTCGATTTTTATTCTCAATGGAATTGATAACTATGTCTTTGTAAAATAATTTTATTGCTGAAACTTGTTGAATAAGCAAATTAACAAAATTAGCTCCTTGATTTCCACGTAGATTTTTATCCCTTCCAGATTTTTTTAAATATTTTGTAGTAATTGTAAATGGGAAATGTAGCGTGCTATTGAAACTTGTCTAAACGGATGGTAGGCTATTGCTAGCACCTGGATCGCTTAGGTGGGTTTACCAAAAATTTGGCACGCAGTAGGCGTTAGTAGTATTTAGAGTTATTGATACTAGAAGGTGGATAGAGGAAGGAAGATTCGCTTTTCATTAGTCACAGCTATATGAGGTGGGACATTAATGTGTAAAGCTACAAATTGTTTTCCTGGTCCCACCGGGAATTGAACCCCGGATGATATGACGAAGCTAGAACGCTATCACCTGAGCAACGGAGGGGCAATCCAGGTCTTTGATCTCCATCTGAGAACAAATGATTTAGTGAAGACCTGTGTATATTAGAGTAAAGGATCAAGCTTGGCCTCTGGCTCATTAAGTGAGGTACAACTCCATGTTTCGCCTAAACGAACAGAGAAAATTCTATTAAGTATTTGACTGGACAAACAAGCGTGGAATAATTTTCCTTGGCCAACATTTATTCTTGTGATATCTCAAGTTACTGTTGACAACACTCCTAGATACTGCACCGTAACTCTGGATATTAAATCCAATAACGAAATTAATATATA
>NNCF01128071.1:0-60407 GCA_002313205.1 Laupala kohalensis | reverse complement strand
TATATATACATTATTCATACATACTTGGATACACAATGTATCCAATTAATTTTTCAAAGCACCCGTATCATTTCTAATTTATGTTTCTAAAACTGCGCGAAAAAATTCTGCATGACTCCCGTTTTTTCATTCTAAATACAAAAATACAAAACAAAAAATAAGACAGAGAGAATAAGAGAGAAACAAAAAATAAGGGAGAGTGTTAAGTTTCATTAAGTGATGAGACTGCAAACTTACCAACGCGAGTTTTTAGTGACCTGATATGCTAGGTTGATTTGCGGTTCAACAACGAGACTCAAGAAACGGAAAAGAAATTAGTTTAAATTCACGCAGCTGAGATACTCGTATGAATGTGGAAGAAAGTGTACTCCAATGTTTGATTTGTATTTGGCTCTACCAGTAAAGTAAATTTAGTTCCAGAAAATTTCCTTCTAATCAAAATTATTTTTGTACACAATCGTTGATTAGTGAGATTTCATTTTTATAGAATTTAATGTTAAATATTAAATATTACATTAATATTGAATTTAATAAATATATTATAATTAATATATTACTATTATATTTAATATTGTTATATAATTAATTTATATATACACCGTCTTCTAGAAATTTAAACTTCCTGATTTGGTTTTTTTTTTGTAATAGACTTCAGAATGGGTCATACACAAATTCTCAAAAGAATATGGATACTTTGGATTGTTATTTAGTTTCAATCAGAGGAAATGAGTAGATTATTATTAACTTGAGCAGATCTTGTGAAAAACAATTTGAATTTAAAAATTCGCCCAGATCTGATCACTTGTTTCAGACAAATGTAGTCATCCTTTCAACGAAATATTTTTGTAAGTTTTTCATTACGTCACTTTGTTGTTGACTCATATTTATCGAAAAATTTCCAATGATGTTCTCAGTTTTTGAGTATTTTCGATATCGTAAAATATTGGAATTTATTATCATATTTTGTACGTAGCAATCTTGTTGCTTTATTATACTCGATGTCTGGTTGTAGAAGCTTCAGTTATCAACATAATATTTGGACAGCAACACAATAGCTCGTTCGTTTAACAGGAGAAATGAATAACATTTACGTACATTAAGGAACGTATGTAAATCTATCTTGATAATATTGAGCATAACTCCGGATATTCTCCAAGAAATCAATATGCACCAGCGTTCTGAAAAAAAATTTAATATTGTAAACTGTTGGAATACTGTTTCGGAGTTTTATTCATTCAGTCATGTTAATCTCACGTCAAATTCAGTGTTTTAAATTTTCTGTAATATTTTGTTTGACCTAATGGAATAGATGAGATATTATACGCGATAAAAAATAGAAGCTATCACGTTTGTTATTTGTGACATACTAGCATTCTATATTATTTTTCTCTTTTTTTATCTTGATATTACTTTTTTTATGTTGACATTTGATAAATTAGATTCATAATTTGCGTAGAATTCATGATTTGAAATAAATTCTTAATTATTTTTCTTGCATAGTTACGTAATTAGTGATATATACCTATGATGATATTCAGAAAGCTGTAATGGCCATGAAGTTACAATATTTACAATAAATTTGTTGCACTACAAAATAGAAACATTATGGTCAGTTTCGGTTAAAATAATAAGTCGAAGTATCTTGAAGAAACTCTTTTGTGCTATATAATAACAATACTTTCGTTTGAAACTGCAACCATTTTGTTTCTAGTACTTTTTCTTTTTTGTAGCTTACTGTTTTCCTTTTTCAAAGAACGTAATAAATTTTCTTTACTCCTCAACATTTCTGAGTAATACATTGTATTACGCACGTCGCAGCTGTAACAGACACTATAAACTCGTTCCTATTCTCGACCACACCAGGGAGTTTCAATTAACATGTCTGGCATCGAGCGGCACCTCCCACCCAACGCAAGATCCACTCCTCCCCTTCCTCATCCACGCCTGGCCTGTTTCGCATTTCCTTCCATACATCTTCCCCCTGGTTTTTCTACCCCTCCTTTTCACGTTCCTGTCTTCATAACCAGCTCTTCACCTTCAGTATTCAAACCTTGCTTTTCTTTTCTGTTGTCCCATTCCATGCTCCCTCTATCGCCGACTCGGCGTTCCTGCGCCATGCTCTTAGTGCTTTTCTGAGCCGACGACTCCGGGTAGCTCCGCTATATACATAGGATTATGTAATGTCGTCTAATACGACAATTATCATCACTAGATCAAAAATAACTCGTTTGAAGTACGTTCAATGAGTTTTGGTTAAAAAACTAAAATTCCACTTCATATCCTTCAACTTCTTTAAAAATTGAAATTCTAACACAAATTTCTTCTGAAACTCAAAAACAGTTTCTGAACCGTTTTCAAGTAATTTCAAGCAAGAAAAAGGAATTTCCTAGTGTTTGTTGAAACACGTTTTATAATTACAATAATATTCCAATGTTTTTATTAAAAATTTGAATTGTCACTCAAATCTTTAGATTTTTATTGTCATTCATTGTTGTAACAGTACTCGCGGCTTCATATTTTGTGAAATTTCAGATACAAAGAAATTAAACATTCTTGTTCCCCTATTCCTTTCTATTATCCCATATAAATGTGTAATTTGTTTCTCTAAGGTATTTTGCTGATTGAATGATAATTTATCGACGGGATATTTCTTTATCTCGTTGCGTAAAATACAGCGTATGAACCATTATTACGAAGGACGGTTCTCTATTACTGAGATGCAAGGAATAATTGCAAGAATCGATTTCTTTAGTACCTTATATTTATAGGTTAATTATTGATTCGACTTCTGGAAATCATGAGAATATATTCTTTGGGCTCCGTAAAATACATAATACTCGTACTACGTTATATTGTCTTGCGTATTTTCGAAATACAATAAAAGTTTACGTTGAGAAACGTTATTGAATTTATGAATACGAAATTCATAGAATATATCAAGGTTTTGAAATACCCCCCTGTCGAATATAATCTTGGATTAATTTAACAAATTTAATTCTGTAATGTAGTCAAAATAAAGTTTATAAACTGAGAAGTTCACTTTCATATCTATTATGTTGTAAGTATTAACATGCCCGATACATTATATTTTCATTTGTTGTATGCCATGAATCTTCTAAAATATATGTCCAACTACGGAGAATTATGAGTAAACTGCAAGTTTCTTTTTACTTTCCATTCTTTTTCATACATTTATGAACACACTGCGTTCAGATTTCCTTTTGATGTAAAGAGTTATTCGAGAAAGAGTTCTTGATGTTTGGAGACAGTCGATTGAGATCGCTGTTAAATCAAGATGGTCTCCTCAAACAAATAAAAAGACAGCAAAGAGCACAACAGAATCCTTGATTTTGAAATCGAATGCGTCTTCCAAGAAAAAGAACTGATCGTCTCCAAATCTCCTTACAAGCAAATCGTCGCGACATTATTTTGTTTCGATTGTACATTCTGATTGTAGGTGTACATGATATCTCTTACTAACAGATCTAATCTAATTTAACTGTGTAAACTCCATTAAATGCAGAAAGAAGAATATTATGTGATCATTTTCTAATATTATGTGATCCGGTATTTTTAGATATGAGTACTCATGAGAAAATTATAGAATTTAAAACAGTATATTCATATGCATATCTCCAATTACAATGGATTTGAATTTGTAGTAGTTGGAATTTCAATTAATATTTTAAAACTCAACGTACTTTCATATATTTGGTCTGCACATTACAACCTTAATTATCTGTATCACTTTTCTTTTCAAATCGTAATACTTAATTATGATTTCCATCGACAATATAAGACAAATTTTCTTAAAGAGTTCCACAAGATTTTTCTTTTCAGCCCGGTCTCCATTTTTATTATGTTAAGATTTTTAATTCACCAGTGATGATAGGATGGCGTCTTGTCAGTGACGTTATGGAATTACATTCGTCAAATTATCATATAATAATCATGAAATAAATGCGCGACTGCGTAGCACTGTTACTTTGAAGCTTTTAATTTTACTTTGTATTTATTTGTCGCATATCAATGCATGACTAAAACACTATTATCATCGATACCACAGAAAAACTCTCCAAAGGTAATGCAGAATCATAGTTTCGTTAACAACTCTTGTCGCTAGTTCCGTATCTATTGTACGGACAACTGATTCTTACCCATTACATATCATAAGATGGAACTTGAACAAACGTTTGGTCGGAGACTTATCGTGAATAATATACCACAATGTCTAAGTTGAACATTGACAATAATTTTGTTCGTTTTTACTTGATTTATTTTTCATTTCAATACAGTATCTATCTCTCTGAAAAAAATGTAATTGATTTTGCTTCATGGACGCCGTTCATTCTCTGCGAAACACCATGATTCAATATTGTTTTTGGAGCGGACGACGATTGTTTTATTAATTCCAATGTCCGGTTTTGTTCCGAAAATAATGGATCCGACCCACGACAATGTGAGAGGGTCAAAGAGAGCCAATGAGAGGTTCGTGGATTTTTAGCTTCATCTCTCATCGGTCGTTTCCAGTGGCGTCACCACCTATTGTATTTACTCGTTCTGCAAACTGAAGTTTTCTGCGGCTTTAGCAGGCCGTGGAGACCGCGTGCGGTGTGACGCGTTATAGTAGGGACACAGGGTGTTGCTGTGTGTTAGAGGGGAAGTGTCAGGAGATGCATGATGCATTGCATGGTTAATGACGAGAACTTCATGACGTGATAGGGACGTGCACGATATACACGCGTTCTGCGAGTGGACTGTACAATGCTAGGTGAATGTACAGGTATTACCAAGAGAAAGAGAGAGGATATTTGCTACACCATTTGCTTAAGTTTATCCAAACACCCAATAAAATATTCAACTTTAAAATAATATTTTTATTTCTCATTAGCTAATATTTAACATTCTCATTAGCTAATATTTAATATTTGGTGGTGGTGGTGGGGGGGGTGAGTGTTCATCGTTTATGGCCAGGTAAAAATGGCAGAACCGGGACTCAACCCGGGACCTCCTGCTTTGGTTGCACGTGTGTCACCGGAACAGGCCAGGTGGATGTTGTGTACGGGCTTTGTGAGTCGAGGCAGATGTGCAGCGGTAGCACATCTGCGGCAAAAGTAGGAGGTCCCGGGTTCGAGTCCCGGTTCTCTGCCATTTTCACCAGGCTGTAGATAATGCAAATTATTGTTGTTTTATATTATGTCCATCTGATAAATCCAAATTTTAGCAAAGGCATGAGTAAAAACTACATTCCTTCCAAGAACTTTATTTTATAAATCATTTGCTTGTGAGTATTTCTCTTTTTCATGGGGAGGGTGAACGATGTACACCTCGACGAGGATCTGCTCGTAGTAAAACTAATTTACTGAAACTCGTTTCAACATGACTAAGAAGCAGACATACTTCATGCTGTCCGGAATGCGTGTGATCGTCTTATTACACAAAGAAAATAAAAAACACAAACAGAGAACAATTGAGGGAAACTTCCTCATAAGAAAACAAATATTTTGTGCAAAGAAAATCTGAAAAATTAGACTAACAAAAAAAAACTACAAAAAATTGAATAAAACTAGGATTATAAGTGATTGCAATTATCTCAATAATTTGATCATCTCATTGTTTATTTTAGAAGAGTGATTTATTTTAAGAAATACCTGATATTAATGATAATTTATTTTTTTCAAGGTTTGTGAGTTTCAAATGTACGTTTAATCTATGGTTAGTGTGATACACACACATAAATAAATAAACTTTATTTTGCACTTTTTGTATTTATTTTGTTTCAAAAATTGTCGCAAAAAGTTAATAATTTTCTAATTTGCAGATGCTGTCAATGTACATTAAAGTGTACTATAAGTTATTTTGAAAACTAATTTGCAATGATTTGCTAAAAAAAAGTCAGGGAGAAATAAAAAATAATCTCTGGAACATATGGAAATGTCAGGAAAATTCGTTATAGAAAAAACTGGCCACCCTGGAGAGTCTCTTATTTCCCAGTGTTCTTTCTTATATGATAAATTCAGTTTTTTCACAACCGAGCAAAATTTGGTTCTGAAGACTGGTAACTATGATGGAATGATTCTATGGTGTACTTGATTCATCCCATGAATGCTACTTCCGTTGAGTAGAGTAAAAGTAGTAGCCTATAGTAACTACACTGCGTCAAGTGTATTAAAGTAATTTAATTTACGAGTTAGGTGGAGGGCCATATGAAAAAATAACTTATGAATGCAAGAATGTTGTTTTACTTGCAACAATTTCAATGAAATCAGAAGTAGAGTCGTATCTAGCTAATCTAACCATTGTACAAGATAAAATATATCATGTTCAGATTCAGAATTTGCCATTTTTGTGCGAACTATGAATTAGCGTTCTTCTTTTTCGCTAATTTTTCTTCTATTGACTTGATTATCGGCGACCGCCAAGTCGATAATGATGACCATAAATTAAGAGTTAACTGTATATATTTTACGTTTAAGATGGTTGCTGGTGCATGGTCAAAAAACGTCAAAATTTGACACGTTAGAAAGCTAACAGTTCACATAGAAAAGTGTAAATTTCTATTAATTTATTGTGAAAAATTCATTTTATTTTATACATATTTGTGTATATTTATACCGTGAATCTAAGGTATCCAACGCTTATAAATGTAGTATACCTATGTATCTATGTAGTATCTTTGGTAAAAATAGTTTCAGAAACGTTTGTCTGACAACCCACAAGATTCAATTGCCATGAGACAAGTGTCAACGCTTTGCAATCAATAAATAATATTTATTAGTGGTCAATTCAAATATGATCTGAATGAATGACCATGACTTTGAATCGAATTCACCATCATTCTCCATGATAAAGAAGGTAAATTAATATAAGCTAACATGAAGAACAATGAAAATAACTTAATGACAACTATGTCATTGTAATTTAAAATTCTTTAAATTATTAAAATTCTTTAAATCCATTAAGTTGTATTACCTACTCGCTCTTGCCTTTCTTATATTGTGTAAATAGTTTCCTTTTGTTGTTTGATACATCTAATCAATATTGTCATATCTTCCTAATATTTGTTAATTGTAGTGTACCATCTATTTTACGGGTAGTTATTACAATAATCCCATTCGATTACATTTGATGATCGAAACAAAAATATTATTTTCAACAATAGGTATTGTATGCAGAATATGTTGGAGTATGGTAAACACATTTTTCAAAGTGTAATGAACTTACAACCTTTCTGTAAAGACACCTTCCACGCCACGGGTAAAAGGATCCTCTCTCAAATCAGTAAAGCTTAACATTTACGTGAAATATTTTGTTACATTGTTACGTCACGCCACATTAACTCATCTCATTTTATCTCTTCGGAGGTATTTTGTCTCCCATTTCCCAACATTCTGCTACTACAAACTCATCACGCTCTCTTTTCTTTCGCATCTCATTTGTGTTCTGCTGAGTGCAATTAAAATTAACTTTCTAAGTAAATAAAAGTAACCGTAAATTAAGACTTAAAGTGCAGATGTGCATTTGGATTTAATGAGATATGATGTGGGTTTTCCTGTTATTCGTATTTTAGAATGATTCTATTTTTCTCTTAAGAAACGAAATTCATTACAGGAATACTGTACTTTAAAACTGTCGGTTGAATTAAATTCAGTTTGGAAGTCTCAATTCTTAACCGCTATTTTTGAGAAGTATGAAACATTATTGCTTCAACTCAATATTTGTGAATTTCTGTTCTTGTAGAGAAGAGCTTATGGCAGTACATTCATTCGTGAAAGAAATTGCACATGAGTACATGAATACACACGAGTAATTGCTCATGAGTTGGAAGTTTCAACAGTTTAAATTCTCTTGGAGGTGTCCATTGACGTCCCCATTGTCGTGAGGTGGGAAAAAGGATGCGTAATAGCGAAGCAACCCCACAATGCATAACCCGACACTGACAACCATTTGTCGTGAGGAAGAAAAAAGATTGAGTATTCCTCACATAGAAAGACATTCCATCTAGAAGTTATCCCTACTTATTATAGGTTTAGCAAAGGATGAGAGGGAGCAAAGTAATAGGGGTAGTCCTGTTGTGGCAAAAGCAGTTTATTTTAACTTCTACGTACACTTAACATAGTGAATCCAGAGCGACGCTCACAAGCTCCTACTGCAGCTGTGCCTCGTACTAGCGACTCGTTCGTGGCCTCCATCCGGACTGAGTATCAACGCGTAGTAATGAGAAACGGACGGATGTGTCGGAAGTCAAGGGTGAGGAGACAGTCAGGATCGCGAGGTCTTGTCAACTAACCGAGGTGTAGAGATGGGTTTGAGACCCGTGGGTCTTAGCCGAACACGGGGAGGGAGTTTTCTCTGGACCACGAGGTCAAACGCCATGTACAGGACGCAGGAATCGTACTCAGGACCGAGAGATCTAACGCCAAGCACTAGTGCAAGGAATCGTACTCAGGACCGTGAGGTCTAACGCCAAGTACAGGTAGCAAGGAAGAACGGACACATGCGTCTATCGCGCGAGTGGCAGCTGTTCCACCCACAGCGCTACGAGCGGCGACTTATATACCCGTATCTTGTCGAGTCGTCAGTTTGAATGTGGCGCATCACTCCTTAGCAACGTGGGTGCCGCTACCTGCATCTTCGCGACACCATTCTCACATATCAGCGTGCTCTCCGCAAAGCAACCTTGAACTTCACCTTTAGAAAAGAAATGGTCAGCGATCAATTGTACATTCACAATAAAAATGAGTTTAAGATAGATTTTTTATTCACTAAACATATTTATTTTCTCTCCGTATACAAGGAGGAATAACACAACTAAGAAATGATAAAAAAATAGAAGTGGATTGTATATTTTCCGCAATATTGTTTTTCATTTATTTGATCATGGATAATTAGAGCATCAGTAGAACTAAATCATCACAAGATTCCTTTGCTATAATTATTTCCTTAGTATTTTTCTTCATGTATTTCGATATTTTCTCTTTCCTAAGTTGTCCGTTATCTATCTTGTATATTTCATAATTTTAATACAATTAAAATTTACCCACAATTTACACCATTAACAATATTTGCAATTTTAACTCATTCAAAGAAATTTATCTTTCATTTTCATTATGTGAATATCTCAGTGTCACGTATTAATTCTACCACAGTCACATATCCCTCAAAAATCACGTACTTGCGGAGTTCCCCACGGATCAATACTCGACTCTATACTATTTTTGTTGTAAGTGAGCGACATGTCATCCTCCACATCAGATTGCAAAATGTTTTTTTGTTTCCGGCAGTAATTTACTATGTAAATGCTCAAAACGTTTTGTCTAACCTCTCGACTTGGTTCCGTGCAAGTCGTCACATTGTAAAGAAAAACAGTCTGTGCCATTACACAAAATCAATCCCGGGTATCTCTTACGTTAAACGGAACACAATAAAAAAACTGTTACGAAAACAAAATTCTTAGGTCTCTATATTCATGGCAACCTCAAATGGAATGATCAGGCTGATAATCTTAATTCCAAATCAATCAAATAGTTACACATTCCGATTCTTGGTAAATATAGTTAGTCCATATATTTCCCGTTACGTATATTTTGCAAACGTTTACTCTCATTTACGATAAGTAATTATCTTCTTTCGCAATTCCGGTCAGAGCATCCAAACTTCTGCCAGAGGGCCCTTAATCGTAATTTATGAGATGGTGCCTTGCTTGGTTCCAGAGAGTAAATTAATTTTTTGTCCTCCACGTGGTCATACGCAGTTTGTAAGTGCTTTTTTGACAACAATTTATTACCTTTGTTATCACCCACGCATTTGGAAAATAACCACAGGATAGACAATAGTCAAGCAAAGTATCTATAATTGTTTCTTTACACCCTATAATAATTTCATGTGGCAGTTGGTTATATCCTGGACTCTTGTTATTACTGAAAAACTTTGTAATGCTGTCTAACTCACCTCTTTTTATTCAAACTTTTTATTTTACTTCTTTTTCCTCTCGCACCGACTCCCATTTTTAATTATTACTTCTTCAGTGACACCTGTCCTGTTTGCTTTCAATTTCTTGAGTCAACTCCTTCATATAATATACTAGGTCATACTTCTTCAACATGACTTCCTGAAAGATTCCTCCACAAAGGTTTTCTAATTTGTTTTCTTGACTATCTTAATTTCGACCATAAATATGCTTCTCAGTATCTTGTACTCTTCTTCAGTTTTACTATTGAATAATTTCCTTTCCCTCTCATGTTTTTGTTGCCTTTTTCTTTAAAACATATAACACATGTCTACCAGATCTTCCCCCTTTTTACTCCAACTATTTCCTTCTTTGCAAATCTTCTACATATTTTCAGTAAAGGTGTCTGCATTTTATGTTCATTGTAATTATGTCGGTAGTCATAATTATACTTTTGTACATTTTGTTTTCGTTTTGCAGATTCCTTATCAATTTTTACCCATTCTCAACAACGAAAATATATTTCTTTGTCGTATAATTCTTGTATTCCATGTTCATTGTTTACCATATCCAGTAGTTCAGATTGTGGTGACTTTCTACATCATTTTCTAGGCACCAATACCTTACTGCGACAATCCATTTAATTTTGTTTCCATTTAATTTGAACTTATGGTCACCTCGTCTCTGTTGGACATACTACTTTGTAATGATTTTCGTACAATTAATATTTGTAGACATAAGGGTTTCAGGTAGTATTGGACTGTTGGTAGAATCGAGTGAATGTATTTTTTATGGTTTCTTCATGAAACAGACATCTTTCACGCAGTCAGTGAATTGACCGGTATGAATTAGCCTCGTACTACGTACATCTTGAATTTGTGCTTTAAACGACTCTTTTAGTGTAGTGATGTTTATATATTTTAGTTCATCACACTGTGCACTAAGTGTGTTTCATGTGGTCGCAACTTATTATAGAGTAAGCGAGCTTAACCATAATTGCTATTAGCGAACTTCTTTCAATTTATGTATAATTTAGACATTTGTGTCTACTCCTATTAGGTCGTTTAGTTTACTGTCTTCAAACTTCATACCTTTCGGTTGGTAGCGAACTAAGTGGAAGCATTTGGTATCCGGCATAAATACTGTATTTTGTAAGAGTGATATTTAGAGATATTGTAAGAAAAAACACATAATGACTATGACTCACTTCTAAGTTTACTATATATGGTCTGATGTACGACTCAATGGTCGCAAAAGTTAGTTGCCCTGTGGTTTTACATACGTCATACTACTGTAACGTTTTGTGAATATCAATATAAATTTAATTTAATTTTTGCCCAAACAATATAATTTTTCCTTCAAAACCTTCGGGCAAGACATATTGAACTTTTATTTTATGTAATAACTAGATATTAACATCCTTAAATAAGGCATTCAAAAAAATCTCAAGACCGATACAAGGCAATACACCTCTTGATCAAATGCATGTCACCAAGGAATATGAGGAAGGAACGAATCGAGATATAGCGGTACAGAAAATTGATCTCTCGTCCTATTGATTTTTCGATTTCTTTTAAGGTCTTTAGTGCGATTTCTTTCATGAATGGAGTAAATAATTTTAATATTATTTTACATTAAAAAGGATGTGTTTTCTTGAATCCTGAAACTTGATATTTAAGACTATTAAAATGAAATTTATGGTATGGAAATTGTATATTTATTGCCTTGCATTCTTGTAAGAATAATCTCATCTTAATAAGTAAAAATGTTTAATATATGATACCATGATTTGTTGTTTACAGGTGACGAGAAATTAAGTAAACTTCGTTACTTAATTATTAAAATCAATATGAGACATATTCAATAAACCAAAATGATCTAACATGCTTATAATATTGATGGGCTTCAAATTCGATTATCCTTCTTGCTTTTAAACAGTCTTTTCGATATATTGATGCAAAACAAAGACTGCAATATCATTTGTTAGGGATATGCAAAATATATTTAACTCATTTTATTTCCGATGAATCATGAGTTACATTTTTTACATAATTGATTTTTATGAAAATGAAATACACCTATGTATTTATAATATTTACATTAAAAATTAATAAAGATTTTCTTCTTTTGTAACCGATGAAATGAAGTTATTATGGTAAACATGGTATCCGCTGTGACGTTATAAGCCTTAATTGCATAATGCATTCGCTGTAATTTGTTTTGTGTTTGCCTTTGGCAAATATTTATACGGTATCCAAATTAAATTGCTTCCATACAGTTAAATTTGTATCACTGTTGTTCTGGAATGGAATGAGATCAAATATCCAACTTTCATTCTCGTGATATATATTATTTCTTTTTTTTTTTCTGTCCTCATTTTCCATATTTTCATTTCCCACGTTATTCAAATAATGAATATCTATCTCTTGTGCGAGGTAGGTGAATGATAGAATTTGGCAGTTTGTTGTATAAAATTATTTTTCTGATCATTGGTAATTTTATAGCATAATTGAAAGCCGTAGTAAATGAAGAACATTATAAGTACAGTGCTGTACTGTCTCTTCATTGTCACTGAAAGAAATTCCTTCAACGAGGACATTTCTGTGAAGAAAGCACTTTAATCGTCAACAAGGACATCTGAATTGAAAGGAAATATGCTCACAGCTTTCTGAATAGGTAACATTCTTAATATTCCTAATAAAACATTAATTTGAGGTGCTAATCAAAGGTTAGTCTTTTTGTAACTTCTACCGAGGAGGAACACGTTTGCGTCTATCACTACATCCGCAGAGCATTAATTACATCATCAAAGGAGAATGTGTATTTAGCGATACTATCAAATACAGATTATGAAAAGAACAAATCTTCCTTCGAAGATGTACAGCATGTGAACGGAATTCAGTATGTATAAAATTGATTACCTACCTACCTTATGAAACAAGATCCACTTACAATTACTATACTGGTATTACAATTTTCAAGGCAGCTTTTTTTATTATGCTTCTTGCTTATGCACTCTGAAATTATGGAAACAGATATATTGTCTACGTTCATACATGTTAAGGATTCTAATATTTCTCTTCATTCTAAGCACAAATATTTGTTGACTTAGTCTACAATGAAGAACAAGTTCATATTTCACATATTCATATACTTGCAATGTAATCGGAGTATCGAACGCATCAAATACTCCAAAAGGTAAACATGAATGAAATTTATTTATTTTTTTACTTCAGATTGTTCCTTCACCTATCAACTCCTTATTGAGTAATTTTAATAGACACCAGATTATATGCAGAGTTGTCCTCTTGACAGGAGAGTAAAAATGATTTTTATTTCCACTGTAAAATTATGTTCCTGTAGCTACATCTATAATCTTGAATTATAAATTAGACTTTAATCAGAAGTGGTTTGAAGAAAAATGCTTTTGCGTCTTTATAATGATGGTAAAAGTAGAGTATTGAGAATATTCCAAAATTGTGAACTCCATCTCTATCGACCTACCAGCATAAGTGGATGACATTTTCTGGAAATATCAATCGGTGTGTATGGTCTCTTAGTGAAAAATGTCTTACTCAACCTTTTCATTACAAACTTTTGTTCTAAATTTATTAATATTTAAATAGATTACTTTTTCATCTTGTGTACTTATGTAATAATAAGAATATACTTGAATAAATCGTATTGTAATTTCCTTGTATCGATTAATGTTTTTAAGTATATACATTATATATTTGTTGTAATTTGGTCTAAAATATTCCTTTTGCTATAATGTTATATCTTAAATCGTCAGTAAATACTAGGTGTTTTTCTGATAAATAAATCACCACATACGTTCTAGGGTATCTGGGGGGCCACTTTTCTGCAGCGCTCCCGAAAGTTATGTGATTGAATTGGTCTAAGGATCACTTTGACAAAGTAGAACTTCTGCAACACTTGCGATGGAAGCGCACACTTTTTCCACCTTGGAAACGGGGAGGCTCGTAGAGGGAGCGATCCCTTGGAGCGAGAGACTCGAGTAGAATGTTCTCCCACTTGGAATTTCTGGTAGACAAACGCCCTCTTCGTCATTATCCCGGTGAGAGTTTTCTCACTCAAGAAACGCATTTCATTTTCCTTGTGGTGTTATTCTTTCTGGATGTCACTCAATGTGTATCAACACTTTCTTTTTCAAGGTCGCATTTATAATTATTTTTTATGTTCATTATTATTTCCTTTACTTCATATTAATTAAATAATATTAATCATTTTATATTTCTTTTCGTCTTCGCAATCCAATAACGAGTTGAATATTAATATTTTACTAAATAATATAACAAGAACAATTATTTACTAAATTGTTTGAGCCGGAAAAAAATAAGATCCGCGCATTAAATAATTAAGTTATGTTGTATAAGAAGCGAGCGGTAGATTGTGCATGCGGCGGTGGCGCACTCAAGTAACGGAACAGGGAACAGAACGTTTATTGGGAGCCAGTCGGAAAGATGGCTCGCTCTTCATTATAAGTGGTCAGACAGTGTAAGAGTGAGAGAAGAGTCATGTTTAACGGCAAAGTGACAGTTGGTCTGAGAACGGAAGTGTCATGAGCTGAGTGTGACACAAGGAGGAATCGATGATCGATCAGATGAGAGAAAAGTAGTTTGTGTGTAATTTGAGAGAACTGACGGTCTAGAAGAGTGAGTGAAGTTTCTTCTGTCAGATAGTCTTCAAAACAGTCGGATAGATAGACTGTGTTCGGACAAGTTTAGTGCGCTCGGTACAGGTTGACGGTATTCGAAACAACAGTTGGAATGTTTAATGGTAATCTGCAGGAGTAACGTAATAGCGTAAGCCATTCTCTGAAAATGATTTCCCTCGAACTGTCAGCATTATCATTTGCAGTATTAGTAGATGGGAAATGTAGCGTGTAATTGAGGTTTATCTACATGGGGCGATAGGAGATGGGAGGTAAGAGCTATTGTTAGAAGGAAGGCCGGTTAGCTGGGTTGGCTTACGTGGAAGTGTTAGTAGGAATAGTTAGCAATAGTCTTAAATGAACTGCTTGACAGAAAACATTGCAGTGTACCCTTCCATAATATTTTAACGGATGTGGAACTGAAATAGATATCATTGTTTTTACTTACTACATACAGTCCAAGCCCCGAAGAAGAGGTCAACCATACCTCGAAACGTTGGCAAAGAATGTTATAATCAAATGTAATTAAAGAAGAGTTGTATACCAATAATTCTGCCTTTATAATGATAGACTATAATAGAGACACACAGTGATTGGAGAGTGTTATTTACTAAAAGCAAGAGTTAGTGATACTAGGAGTTGTAGGAAGTGGATAAAAGGAGGGTTCACTTTTCAGTAGTAACAGCTATAGAAAGTGAAAGCTATAATTTTCTTCTCGCTCCGCCGGGAATTGAAACCGATGTGGCTATGTGGCGAGAAAGCGTACTAACCCCCGAACCATCGGAGGGGCCATGTCACCATTACGTGGAAGAATCCTTTACGCGGAGTAGCATTGAGACTGGAAGCCAGTGTTGACCTGAAGTGGTGAGGGCTACATCGACTTTTTCTGCATTGACGCTCGTCACTATTATATCGAAGTATCTGTTTTCAAGTGCTGCACAACCTTGCATAAACTCGAGAAAAGGACAGTTAGTGTGCTAGGTTTTTGTTCAGAGTGATGGTAAATGAAGCAATTTTCTTAGCTTCAAGTTTACTAGGCTCGTTAATTGTTTTATGTTTGGTTCTCTTACTGAAGCAAACCTTAAGAACATAAAATAATTTGTTTTCGTGTGAATGGAACCATTGGATAACTGTAGAATAGAACTATTACAGTTCATGAATAAGATAATCCATTTAAATGAATATTTCGTTTTCAATCAAAATGTGTGGGATTGGTGATGTTGAATTATATTTCAACTGAGTCAAGTTATGGTTTTCAATTTCGCACGTTAGTGGTAAACCCAAGTGTTTCATGTTTATTTTTGCAGTTTGCAACTTTTTCAAGAATTATCAGAATAAACATAATTTAGTACAGGGATTTATGATATTTACTCTTGCCGCAGTCATTTTGCTCTGATTGATTCTTACTAGGTCGGTGTAACACGGTTCGGGCAAACGATGGGCATATGTGCAAACGCCCGTCAAGGTTCCGGGGGAAATAAAAATACTTTGAGGCGCATGAGTCAATACTCAGAAAAAAGTGTTTGCCCGACCGAGTGCTGAAAACGTCCGATCTCCCCAGTTCTCTTAATCCCGGACGAGCCCGGTAACGTAGGGAGAGAATTATTGTAGTATATTGATGCGTACACACTGTAGGCGAGGACGCTCGGACGTACGAGTGAATATTTTTAAGAGATGTAATTGTACGGAGGAATTATTTAATTGCAATTTCATTACTTGTGTACATTAGTGACCATCTTTCTTGTACCAAACGTTTTGTTTGTTTATTAAAAATCTGCACAAAACTTTGTATTTAGGCATTCCAAAAATATATTATTCCATGTTTCTCTAAGATTTTGAATCACAAACACATATTTGTATTTTTCGAAAGGCGTTGTGAGCTGAAGATACAGAGATGTGAAAATAGAGCTGTGATACCAGTTGATACTATTTCCATTTTCTCTCGAATATTGTTGATATATTGTTATTAAAAGTTTCGTTAAACCGGTGTTACTTATTATGCAATAAATTAAAGAGTAAATCATCATTGGATGTTTTGGAGTTAATTATCATTCCTTCAAATACCTTCAAGATATTTCGATTCTCAATTTCCAATTCAGATTTTACTTCCACATTTTTCTTTCCAATTAAAACATTTCTTTACTTTACATCATATTCTACTCAGGGAGAGACATTAATTTATTCTAATATTGTGCTCTTACTCTATACGTTTATAGAGAACCTATACTTACTCTATCGTTATCCTAGAAATAATTTTATATCGTTTTTTAATTCATGGCATACATCTCCCGATTTTATAACCCAACACCTGAAGTTACTTCCTCTCGTTGAAAACAATCTGTGTGGATGGTCGTTTCAGAAATTCATCTCTCCGCAGCAAACATTTCTCCGTGCTCATTGCTATCCGAGTGGTGCTGTCTTCACCCCAGCGAATATCACTGTTTCTCACGAGCGTGTTCTCTCTCTCTCCACCCCTCCCTCTATCTGTGTCCCTCTCGCTTCCTCCAACAGAGGTCGGGCTGCTTGACTGCGCTACTAAATCTGGAGCGGAGGCAGTGGCAACATGTTGGACGCCAGGTGGTGAGGAGTTTGCTGGTGCGCTTATTTGTACTCAAAATATGAACTGGGTTTGTGTAAAGGAGGAAGGGATGTGAGGAGCTCTGCTGAGGATCTCTTATAGTAGGCGTTGGCAGAAACGCAGGACAAACGAGGACACTCGAAAGTCACCTGGTTCTGTATACTGTGTTGATTCTGTACCCCGCCTGCCACGCTTAATTGCAAATTAATTTCAGTATTGTTGTTGCATGTATATTTAGTTGTTTTTGTTTCATTAACTGCATTAATTATTTCCAGCTTAAATGTATTTTATACTATTTGTCTTTGAAAACAAAAAATTGCGATTTGAGAAAATTAATTCTATTTTTTTTTCTTTTGAAAGTAACTAATACATTAGAATAGGGAAAAATCGTGTATGACCTCAACGTGTCATCCATATATTTATAGTTTATTTTTTCAAGGAAACGTTTTGCAATGTACGAACTGTTCATAATATCTGTAGTAAATATTTTACCCGCGAAACGTACAAAATCATAAAAACTTGTAAAAGCATTAAATTGCTGTAAATTTGATTCACATGCAATGCATGGACCTTTGTTGTGTTGCATCCATCTATTGTAAAATCCTTGTCACGCACAGTGCATGTTATTTTCGTACCAGGGTGTCCTATAAGATGTCCATTCCGCCGTGAAAGTGACACGAAACATAAAATATAGATCTCCCATATATAACAAATTTGTTAAAAGAACAGCATAAAACTTTTTTTAATGCACTAAGCATTTTGCATAATCCTTGAAAGAAATGAAATCCGTATTTTATTTTTCATGTATAAGACTCTTTTATCAACTTTGCCTTGCAACTCTCGAATATAGCAAAATTCAAAATAATACATACAAATCCTTTTTAGAAATACGTTTTTATTGAATCCATGTACTAAAACGAATAAAATACGTCTACATTTTTATTAATGTAATACCAATTTCTAATATTTCCTTACATATCTCATATTAGTAAATACGAACAAAAATAACGTACTTACTATCTTTGTCGCTCAAAATGTTTTGATATTTAATGTTGAATTATTTGTTTTCAAAAAACTTGTTACGCGAAGCGTTCATAAAAGAAGATATTAATTAATTCAATAGAACAGTGAGGTAAGCACTTGCCGAGGTATGTATTTTCTTTACAATTTGGCTTTATATATGTGCTAAGTTTCAGCTCAATCGGAAGGGGGGGGAAACATTTAAAATTCAGTTGCGAGATTCGCTCCAGATATACCAACTGGCGCAGTTAAACGAAAACTTGTAAAAAGGCTGTGAATACAATATCTACAATAATATATTTCTATTTTTCAACAGTTTAACAGGTTTCATCATTCCACACGGCCTTGAAACTTTCCTTTGAATATTGGATTCGTTAAAATTTTGATCCATCCATTTCTGTCACAACCGTTGAACGCTAATGAAGACAGAAATGAGTTTGCATCTTTGCTACCTAACTTCCTAGATACCCATACAGACTTCACCGGTGACTGTGAATGTTACTTCATGTTCTGTTACCAATCGAAATTCGTCAAACTTCATAGATCGTTTTCGTAACACAAAACTCACAAATCTTTTCAGTCGTTGATAGAATAATTCAAACTTGTAATCTTACCTTAAAATTGAACATTCTATCATTATTTATTGAAGAAAAAAAACTACAGTACCCTGCGGAAGTTTCGTTTTTGTGGTATTCCTTAAGTTAAGATACGATATCTGATGCATAATATGATAATTTCATGTTATGATACATCTAAAAAAAACAGTAAATATCCATCATTAAAATTAATACTATGAATGTATTGACAATATACTTTGAGAAATATTATGTGATTGATAGTATGAAACGTATTTTCTCCTAATACGTAAGAAAAGTATGACATTTTTCGATATATATGTTTTTCTTTCATATCTTGAGATTTGAGAGAGATATAAATTGATAATAAGTTTGAAAATAGGGTAAAATATGTGAAGCATGTGAGAAGTCTTTATGTATTTGAGAACGAAATGCGTTCTGTGTAGAATGAAACACGAGCAATGGGAACGGAAGCGTGATAGAACGCTATATGAATTTCAAGGAACTGCGTGGGCTACTTCGATCGATTTCGCGCTCGATGGATCTGCTTCGAGTGCCAAGAGCGAGACGACACGTCACAAGCAGCCGTCGCGTCGCAGCAGCAAAGCGAACGAGGAGGAGGTTGAGAAGCTGTAGATGGCGGTGAAGAAGGTTGAAGAGAGTGGAAAGAAGGCAGCGCAGGACGCCAGGGAAGACATTGAAGAGTAAACAAGTGTAACTCGATTTTTCAATTACAAAGTCATTCACGGCAGTGAAAATCTTTCTTAACTATACTACGATACATATTGGTGCCTTTGTGGAAAAGGAAGAGAGGACGTCATGTTAGAGGGCTAACTGTATGGAGAAGAAAGAGAAGAGGAAATTTTTAAAACGGAATACAAACATGACTAGATCAGTAACTAAGAGATGTATGGGGACGATAGAAAATACCGGACAATAATATGACAATTGAGAGACGTAATGAAACAATTTATCGAGAGTCGTTGAAACATCGATAAATAACGTCAATAGATTCGCCACTTCCCCGTGAAGGGAAGAGCAGAGACGCCGACGTGATTATTTTAAAACGACGAGTAATCAATGTGAAAGGTGTGGGAATTACAAAGTTAACAGATGTGGCGGTTATGTAACCAAAGATAAAACAAAAACCGAAAAATAAAATCTTCGATACATGTAATAGTGAGGAGCCACGGACCATCCTATCAAACACAAACTTGATGGGAAAAGCGCGCAGTATTTTTTCACTTGCTGGATTTGTAGTGGTACCTATGAACTATTTAAGGGTTGCACACATAGAATTATGTATGATATAGACCCACCGATCTTATGTGTCGGTTGTCCGAAAGGGAAAACGAAGTTTGGTGTCCCGGTCTCTATCGCACAACGACTTGGATGCGGGAACTCGGTTCCCCTCTCTGGCTGCTGACTGTTGCACACAAGTCATTGCGCACAATACCTTACTCTCTCCAAGTGGATGTGCGAGAGAGAGGGCAATACCAAACAGTATATTCTGTCTCATATCACGGACAACCCACAGCAGATATCGCTGGGTCTGTCATTTAAGTATGATTACACTGCGTATTGGAAATTATTGCGGTGCACCAATCGCGCAGCCACATTATTCACTATGTATCTTGCATTCTTTTCAGCGATGTCGAAGAAAATTTTATTTGAATTTATCACTACCTTTCTTTTGTGACATGTTTCTCACATCACTCGGTTCACCTTAGCGTACATATAGCTCTTTCAATTCCATTAAATTAACTTTAGACACAAACCTAACAAAATTTCACAGGATTACAAAAAGCTTCCCGACATACCCTATGTTTCATGTTTGATTTGGTTTTGACGTTAAGTTGGCATTATGTTTTGTATTTTATTTCGCTAGGCAGCCATATTGAATTTTTCTAACCATTTTTACATGAATCGTGTAGTACCTGTGCGAATAATTCACACCGCTAAAGAATTAAGAAAGAAAGAAATATTAAGAGAGCATAAATGCACCAAACGATACTCATTTTCCATATACACAATAAATGGAGGAGGGGTATTACTAGTCAACCTTGCTGTTTATATATTTTTTTCAACATAACTCATAAACCCTTGCTCCATATTCAGTCACTACTTCTCAAATCCTTTTCACACAATTCGGTTCTCTCCGTACATAAAAGCCATGGCACACTCACAAGAGACATTAACATAGAGCGCCGTAGTTTTGGCACACGTAGAATTGATCAAAAAAGTCATTCAAAGTTCATCGTCCGAAATTATGATTCAAATTTGAAACAAATGTTCAGAACAGGGGATTCTTCTAAATTTGTATATTTTGACTGTGCAACGTCTTATTCCGTTTGGATAAAACCGGATTAAGGGGAAGGAATGCATGAATTTTTCTTCATGGTAGCTTTTTGACTTGAACTGAATTGACTTGTATACTCGACAGGAAAATTCATTTCTTGAGCTCATTCATGAGTTTTGTCGTTTTTACAAGAGAAGCTTGTTCACCAAACTTCATGAATGAACGCAATTATGGTTGAAACTAATAATTTTGAGTGAACCTAAAGTAAAGAAATCTCTTAATATACCTGGAATGAAACGTTTTTCATGTAAACCATAATGGGGCTCTAATGACATAGATTTTGGCGAGCCCTAAAGTCCCAATTTAAAAAAATTATACGTACTGAATAAGCTAATTAATATTGCAAGCCAAGTTTTGGGTGTGATGGATTTGAACAGACAAGGGTTTCATGTCTCATGACAACAGCATGGAGAGAATAAAGCAAAACAGGAGGACTACATTACTTTCTTAGGAGAGAACGCTTGTATGAAGAAGAAACCGGAGGGGAAGTGTATGCGAGATTCTACCGTCGTGTCTCACATTCTTCTCTAATAGACTCCATTGTTGACAGTGTCTGCAACCAGCCGCTTTTTGTGTTAGCGTTGCTGTGCCTTTCATGAAGGAGACTGACATATCTCCTCACTGGCGGAGCGCCCACTTGCCTTTCATTTGTGTACACTCCGTGTCTTCCCCTTCATTCTCTTGCTTTTCCTGGACTATTTTTAAATGTTTGATTTTTTCACTTGCGTTTGGAATCTGAATTTCCGCTATTCAAAGTCCCAACACCGAAAAAATACTTGAGCTGGGGTATCTGATGTATAGGCCGCCAGCCGGACAGACAATACATGAGCTCGCACAGCTAACATCCGTCTGCTACAACGTGAATTTTCGACCTTCTGTATCACAGCGTACAGCATTAGCTCTCACAGCTTAAGTAGCTAATCTACAAGAAAAGAAAAGAGAACCTATAATAGATGATGTTGCCCAGTAAGCATACAGTATTGATTCGACGTGAGTCGATGTCGACTATCTGCATGCTTTCTTCTTGACTTTCTTGACGATATTCATTATAACTCAATGGTCTTACCTTGTTTCATCACAAACTTACAGCAAACATTCTTTTTTTTTTCGACGTCCGTCTTCAGGTATCCGACAGCGCCAGCATTCGATCCAGAGTCCTTTTCCTAGGCGCAAACGCTAGCATTGAGCTATTGCAGTTTAATGTTTTATTATCTTGTGATACGTTGTCTAAGGGTTGACACCATAGTATTGGTACCATGAATAGTAAATACGTAATAGTAATCATCTCTAAAATCTTGAAAAATATATCCTTAAATACCAAGAAAATAGTTTTTATGTATCCAAACGTTTCTTTATTTTGAATATACTTGAAATTTACTCTTTGTAACATCACACCTCAATTGTTATGTGTTGTTATTATTTATTTGGTAGAAGCGGGATCCACATACATACCAAAATCCCTATGGTAGTTTTTTTCGCTGCCACCAGCTCGGTTTCCCGAGCAACCAAACTCACGTGTAATAATAATAAATAATGATTTATTACAAATTACATGAAATCTGAATTGTTTACAGACACAAACTCCCAAAATATTCAATACATCTAATAATCGTTTATTAGACAAATAATGCTGTAAGAGAGCATCGTTTATACTTTGTAGTTGAAGACAACTAAATTTTAATAAACCCTCAGGTTATCGATTCTTTCGAAAAGATAAGTTGTTTTCACCCAACAACTACTAGTTACGACCCTCGCACCTAATAATGAGTTCATTAAGTCTACCGCAGCAGCCTTAACAAACAATCTGGTCTGCACGACCAAAACTTAGTACAGTCACTTGTCCGTGCTGACGGATCTCTACGTTCCTTCGTAAAGAATCATCGAGAAGCTTCACTCCTCTCAATATATACTGTACCAGACGTTACGTGATCAGTGAACAACCACACCTCCGCCACCACCGTGTCACCCTTTTTGCTTCTAGGAATGCAGAGAACGCGCCGTACAGGACGAATCGTCATGAGCGTCCCCTAGGCGCTTCGCAAACACCCTTTACGTTCTTCATTCTTTTCTTCGTGGAATTTGTCTCTAATTTAGGTCCACCTGGACCCCCGTGGATCAACGTCGCCGACTGCATTCTTCGAATATATTTTCCTTAAGATGAAAAAGTGTTTATTCGAACAATACCTCCACACGGAAAACTCGTCGCACGCCCGTCTTAGCGCGGACCGGCCACTTATTGTAATATTCTTAACAGCATCCTGCTTGGGAAATACAAAGAGCTATTAATATTTCGCAAGTTGATGGCATGTCCTAGCGCCGACGTTACACTCTTATTAGATTAATACATTTGAAAATATTATTGTTTAAAATAATAATTAGGTATTTGCCAACATTAACCTTCAGAAATTCAAAATATCATCAGTATCAACAGTTGCTCGATGTCAAGAAAAAACTGTAAATCTTTGTCGTTCAGACTTCAAATTACTGGCTACCCAACGTCGTTTAGTCGTTGTAATGAATCATTTTGTTCAAGTAAACAACTATTCATAGTTGCGAAAGCCATGGTCGATTTGACTCCGTAAAACAATTGCTGAGTCTGCACCGCCTCAGTCATGAGTCAACGAACCGAATGCATAGAGAAGGCAGCGCAGCCGTGTGTCATTTAGCTGCAACTACGAACGAGATCAGCGGCGAGGAACATACAACACTTCTTGTAGCGAAGTCAAATTTTTGAGCCGGACAAAGCTGTTGCGCTCAAAACACATAAGCTATAGCTGTTGATGTAACTTTCTACCTCCCAGAAAAAACAGCGTAAGCTCCCGCAGTGATAGAAAATTGGTCTCGTTCAGACTAAAACTGTTTTAGGACATAAGCTGTGGCAGCTAATGGTACTGTCTGCCCGCTAGACAGCCAACGCGTGAGTTATCACAGCTGACTTTAGGTTGAGCTATCTAACTTCTTTTTTCGTGATTAGCTCTTTCTATGGTTATACATATTCCATTCAATTCTGCCAATGTATAAACATGCACGAAAGCAATGTCCCAGGAGTACGAGTAATGCATATTTTATTTTAACAGCATTTTACTCACAAATTTATATTGTATAAATTCATATATGTATTCAGTTACTATATTATACTTTTTTTTTAAAAGTAAGATCCCTATACCGATTCCGACTGGCGAACTAAGGAACTTAAAGTCACTAAATAACTTAAAAATTAATGTTTTGCCAATTCAGTCTAAATTTTACAAAAATATCAGGTGATGTATATGAAACGATGTTTACCGTAGAAATAGAGTGGGGAATAACTAAATGGTACTTTTGATACAGAAATCAAATATGATGCCATATTTTCTACGACCAGGTGAAAATGGTGACGGGAACCCGGGACTTCCTGCTACAATGACTGGTGTTCATGACCGGTGTGCCACAACTGCACTGCAAGTACTCGGAAATGATGAATTAAAATTAAATGTAGACAAGTAGGTATGTTGAAACCAGATTCAATCCCTGCAGAGAGAACCGCCTGTGGTTACTTATTCCCTGGAGAGGAATGTGTCTCGGATTACAGGAGCAGACCGCGTGGAAATGGTGTTCGAGCTTTGGGAGTGGAAATGGGTGATCCAGTAGTAGCAAACCTCCGGCCAAAGAAGGAAATCACGGACTCGAGTCATTGCTCGTCATTTTCACCTAGTCGTTAATAATTAATTATTAGTCGTTAAGAATAATCCTGATTAAAAACGATGCCGTCGTCTCGGTACCATGAATCTAATCTGAACTGAGAGAAATGAGAAATGGACGAGACTTGAAAAGTATTTAAAATTTTGATTATATTTAGGTGCTGCAAGATATCTTGTTAACCTATAGTAACCTGGTTTGAGAGGATATACAATGAGAGCTTCAACAGTAAGAAACTTTCTAAGTAGAAGAAGAGTTATAACTTCATACGTAAGGAAGCAATAGTGTTCTATTTCATGTATAAATAATTTAATGTGAAAACAGAATATGAAAAACAATAAACAAATATCCTCTCGGGAAGCAAGTAAGGGACCAACTCACCATTTCCGTTCAAGAGCTCCAAGAAAGTTGCCGATTTAACCTTTCTGTGCCCCTAGGCAAAGCTATGACATGTGACTCCACAAAACAACAACAAAAATCGTTAATTGCTGGTTGTAATATCTATACAATATAAACAAACTTTATTTTCAATAGATCATTTGTTAAACAGTTATTTAACAAATTCCCACTGTGATCAATTATTTCAAAAATATTGCTAATAAATCATAACTAATAAAATCACTCAAAATTATTTATTAAAAATAACATTATTAGTGACCCCACCGACTCCAAATGCTGCCGACCATTCACTTGAGCCCTATCTCCGATATTTATTTGGTAACATCTAATCATCCAATATCGTTGTATCTCGTCGAAACTCGTATCGCGTTGAAACAGCAGATAATCAGATATGTCTGCTAGGTTTACTGGATTCAGATCCTAGCTATAATTTCACTGTATCTTAATTCACCAAGCAGGTGAATGACTGATATGGAAAGAAGTTAAGAAGCGTGTAACATTTTCTTTCTCCATTCTTTTTCATAAAATTTAAATTTACGGGACAGTCAACAAGACATGTGATGAGTCACGTGAAACTATCGCGAATCGTATACAGAGAGCGCAAAAGGAATATTTAATTCTTATTGTATTTATTTTATGTAGTACGGTTCATGTCATGAGACCTGCTCTTCTACCTAACCGTAACTTTTGTTTGGGAATTGGGAAGGGGAGATGGAGGAGAATACAGAGCGCTCTGTAGTTATTGAAGTTCATACACTAATCATTCAGAAATTCTTTTCTCTGAGAATGTTCAATAATTAAAAATGGATGAGGATCTGTAGGGAAGGTCTGGTGATTGCTTCGTGTAGGTCTTGAACCACCGTAAGAGGGTTCGACTACGGACAGCCAACAGGCTTTGGGCGGCTGTTAACAAACCAATTAGCTACTAATTGGAGGCGCCGCTTGCTTCGGCGGTGCCACACACTCGTAAATAACCTCGACGCTGAAGGGAGAGGGCGCCACGACGCCATACGAGGGTCGTCGAGACGCCCTGTGAGCTGCTCTTGGAGGAGGGATTGATACTCGCTCTGCGTCTAATAATTACGTAATGTTCATTTAGCGAATTTCCACAGTGCTCGGCGACCCAAATACACATCATGCCGGGAGCATGCTGTAACGCTGAATTAATTTCTCTGACGTCTGTGACAATTATAAATAATTACATAGCAAATAGAAATATCAAATTATTACCAGATAATATTGTGTACAGTAAAATGTTTTTTACTCACAACCGAATCGGGAGAAAGAATTCTTTATCATATTTCTTGCGTTTCACGCAAATATTTTAATTAATTATAAACATGCGAATTCCAGTATATTATAATATAAAAGTTCATTATTTCATCTATTAATTAATTATAGAACGTCCATTCATTTCCCGCAATGATAGGAGAACAAAGAAATTGTTTGTGCATTAATGTGTAGAAAGCGCGGTTTTGAATACAATTGTAAAGTAAATGATGGCAAATTTTCTACAGATGTATCACAAACTAAAAGATTGGTATTTTGATCCTGGTGGTCAATGATAATGGTGTTGCAATGTTTTTGTAATGCTTTGAATCGTTCTCTATAGTACTGTTCACAAAGTTATTACTCAAGTCTTTGATAAATTGACTTATAATTATTTTTGGAACCAACAAGATTATTTTGCGAGATTTGATATGAAAAATTATGTTGTCACTCATTAAACTACGAAATAGGTTCTTTATAAAGTATTTAAGATCTTTTTGTAAGCCGTGCAGCGACGTAACCGAAAGCGTTCAAATTTGTTATACGTGTTTGTCAGTGGGTCAAAATCATTACAGAGACATTTTTTAATACTCTTTAGATTTTACTTAACTTAATATTGAGCGGTTTTGGTGTCAGCTGCAGAGCAATGAGCTTTGAAATTTGGAACAGTGTTTTTTACATGGGTCCACGAGCACTATCCAACGATTTTTTTCCAACATTCGGTTTAGATTTTCCGTGCTTCAATGGCGATTTAGTGAGAAAAGGTGTATAAAAATTACTAGTTTCACACCACAAAACAGCGAGTATTACCAAGTTTAGTATACAATTATCATGATTTACTTTCAGTTACTTTCTATGTTGTTTGTTAGCAACGAAGTTACTTCGAAAACGTAAGGAGTCAAAAATTCCAAACAATCCAACAATNTATATATATATATATATATATATATATATATATATATATATATATATATATATGTGTGTGTGTGTGTGTGTGTTTCAACGAAAATATTCCTTTTTACCCAGTAGTATTTTCTTAATTTGCTGATGTTATGACAAGGCACGTTTTTAAACCTTCTGCTTCAGAGAAATCTGAGAATTTATTTCACTTCCAGACTTTAATTGGGTGTGCTTTGACATGTTATACATGCGACATTTAAAATATTTTACATGATAAATATAAATGTCTTGTTGAAATTATTAGTTTGTTAATGAAATCAACTAACTAACATTAAATTTAATTGCACAATGTAGAAACTACTATATTGGTTTATGCAGAGTAAGTTAACTCAACTTATGTATACAGCATTATTAATTCGTATATTTCGTGGGAGACATTTCAAAATATGAGACTGGCTACTCTCTTATGGGAAAATGTTCTATCTATTACAGCATCCACTACGTAAATACATAGAACACAAGGAGACCAATATTCAGTATAACACCGAAAATACAATAAAAGGATACAACAAAAACCAGATATTGGAAAACAGTCCTTCTTAAAGAGAACTCTAAAAGAGTGAAATTATTTACTTCAGACTGTGTTAGAAATTTTCTTTAAATCAGAATAACAGTTTAAGATTATGCCAAGTTGTGGATAAAAAGGAATGATTTGAGGAAAGGATATAAATATTATTCCAGTTAAGATTTCGTGTTATTATAGTAAAGTGTAATTAATGATGTTTGTATATATTTTAAAACCATTCGTATCATTTCAATTCAATTTATATAAATCATTACTGTGGGTTGTTCTTTCTAGTTTGGAGGCTTTTCTTGGTCATGACCTTTTGAAAAAAATTGACTTAAATATATTAAATAATATATTTAAGAGTTGAAGAACATTATTTGATACACGAAATTACTATTTACTGGATCATGTAATTATTTGATACGTCGATTTGCAATTGGTAGGAATTTCATTTCAAAATTTGGAGAGTGCAATACTGCATTCTTTTCCTAAATTTATTTTGAAATTCAGTATATATTTCATTTACAAAGTAAAACAACACAAAAGTGAAATAATCATTTCGTCGCTACATTTTAAAACATAATGATTCTAAGATTTCTATACTTAATGTGATCAGAATTTATCTTGGTTTTCTTATGTATTTCTCTCGTGTACTTGAATTTCTGGCATAGATTATTTCTTTTACACTATTTTAATCACTCAATAATCATACCTGATAATAAAGACAGAATAATCTCCTTTTATCAATTACCTTTTATTAATTTTATGTATTCTTTCTGTCACTTAAATACCTAATGTGAAATATCTTTATTCAATAATTATATTTCTAAAAAAGTTAATTTGACTTTTTAATTAAAGCATGTAATATAAAAACTCTGTAAAAGTTTTACTTATGAAAATTACAGTAAATAATAAAAATATCGTGTAAGAATTCATTTGTATGAAAAAATAGTCATTCTCTCAAACACAGAACACAAACTCCAGTAAAATTGTCAATTCATGAATGTGCGCGCGACATTAATTACAATAATTTATACTCTTTTTATTAAACTTTTAGAACATTTGTGAGGAATAAAGTAAATGTATCGTGAAAAAAAATTATTCGAATAGAAATATTTTGTTTTATTTTCATCGCATTGTGTTAACACTTGGAAAAGCTTGAAAAGGCTGGATGCGCAATTTACGCCACAAAACATCGACGCTTTGTAGAAAACTAACTGCTGTAGAGATAAATAACCCAGATACAAACTTTGTAAAGCGAAGTCGTAAGTTTGAAATGGAATTTTTCAACGCTTTTAAATGAATATCATCGCGTGCACGAAGGTTTATTTTGAAACTTTCTCCGAAAGGAAGCGCATTCGGAAGGAAATGCGGAAATAGGGTGCATTTAAATTACAAATAGGACGAAAATATTTCAAAAATAAGATATAACTAGTGGACCCTTGAGAAGATTTTGCCGTCATCCTTACGTGAGATAACAGATCAGTGAATGAACTGTATCATGAAAGCAGTTAAGATAATTATCATTTTTAAGGTAAATAAACAAAATAATTGCATAAAGAATATGAAGTCATACTTTCTAGTTATTGATTTATTATTTCATAAGGCCTTTTCATCCGCATGGTGGCCATCATAAGTGATTGATGCGTCATCTATTGATGCATTCGCCACCCTTCTCATCAATGGATATGAACACTGATGATGACAGCAGCGATATTGACCATGAAAGCTAAAATAAAACCACTTAATATCCTCTACAGCCTTTCTAGACAGTTAACGGAAAAGAATATATCCATTTTTAGAAATATATTACATCAGGAAACTTGACGTGTATAATTGTAAAAACATCAACGGTAAATTCAATGAATTTTTTTCAATATTCTGAAATTATAACATTTCTAGCTATCCCATAAAACGCAAGTTAGTGGAAGTAAACAATCACAATAGATGGATACCTCTGCGACTAACAACCGCAGTTGTAATACTCGGATACAGAAATCTGAATTCTATCTAGACGCTGTTCCTCCGAAAAATTCACGATGTGAAAAAATTACGAAAATTCAGTAAACTCACACAAAAACTGAGCCTTACTAACACTCGTCATCGTAGTCCTTAGTTCACCGAAATCAAAATACAATACGATACAATAGATGGATAACACATGAGGTAATAATTTCTTCCAAAACCAAACGTCATTTATAATATCTTTCTAAACTCAATAATCAATCACTCGAATTTTATAATTATTTCCGTAAATATAAATCCATTCTCAGAAAAGTGGACTATGAAGCAAAACTGATTGAAAATAACAGAATCGAACAATCGGACCAAAACGATGTCGGATGCTGTAAAACATTACATATCCCCTTCAGAAAATTTTCAAGAAAATATTTCCTTACTAGACGATGGCAAACTCGTATCAAATCCAAGGAACATCGCAAATTTGTTTAATTCTTATTTCTCAGAAGTAGGTAAAATATCGAAATCAGTGACTTAAAATTAGTGTCTACCAAATACATCCAAATACGTGTCGCATTCTATGTTCACTTCCGAAACTAACGCTAGTAAAGTAATGAGTGTCATCAATTCATAAAAAAATAAAATTTTAACAGAGATAGATGATATACCTAAATTTATAGTAAAACCTTCTTTTCACGTTATATTAAATATACTCACTCATACTTTCAATACTTCCTTGTCAAAAGGTGTGTTTTCTGATGTATTTAAAAAAACTAAAGTGAAACCATTATATAAGAAAGGAAATACAAGAGATGTTGGAAACAATCGACTCATATCCGTATTGCCAACTTTCTCAAAATGTCCTTAAAAAACCTTCTATTAGCGACTTTTAACTTCTTATCTTATGATATTTTCTCTTAAACTATCAGCACTGTTTCAGGAAATCCCTTTCTACTGACATCGCCGTATTTTATATTTTAATGATGTAACCATTTCTCTTGACCTTGAAGATAATCCTCAAGGTATTTTTCTTTCTTTATCGAAAGCATTCGATTTAATCAATCACGATATTCATCTGTCAAAACTGTATTCATACGACATTTATGATATTGGCACATCAAAGGCTAACTTCCTATTTAAAACACGGCAAGTGGAAATTTCCCATGCTGAAAATAAAGTATGTCTATATTATCTTTCAAAAACAAAGTCACTTACTTGCGGAAATCCTCAAGTTTCAATTTTACGCCCTATCCTCTATTTATTGTACGTAAACGATATATCAACCACATCTGATTGCAAATGGTACTCTTCGCTGATGACACTAATTTTCTACGTAAACATGTCAATGGGCAGAAAGTTCTATCTAACGTCTAGCCTTGGTTTCATTCAAATAGTCTCATTGTTAATAATGATAAAATTGTATCTATGTCATTTCGCAATAGTGGAACAAAATCTCTTCCTCCTACATTCCTTTCGATAAACGGAACTCATGTTAAGTTAACCAAATTTATACGACTCCGTATTCAGGACAACTTCAAATGGAATCGTCACGTTGATAATCTGCGACGTTTTTTGTTGTTGTTTTGTTTCGTTTTGCAAATGTTCATTTTCATTTAACAATTCAATTCAAAATGACTTTATTTTAACATAAAATATACAATATATATGACGGGGCACAGGGCCCGTGCGCCCTACAGAAGCCCTAAAATGTACCATGGGCCATACTATACCCTAGTATTCACTCTCAATGAACTGAAGGAGTAACTAAAGATAGAAATATTAAACTATTTCGATTATTTGGTAGATAAATTATATCAGTAGTGGAAAAAGAAAATTAATAAGTGTTGATAAGTTATAATAAGACGTTTTTTAGTGTCATGGCTATTTTTTAATATTAATTTTTTAATATTAATTTTAATTTTTAATCTCAGCTATTGTTATATTACTTAAGTGACTGTCCCTTTCATTAAGTACCGTCGGGAACCACGGAAAACCAACGGTTAGGGCAAGCGCGCTAAGCATAGAAAGAAGAATCTGGTTAATAACAGGAAACCTGTAACAGAACAAAAAAAAAATCGGCGGCAAAATCAAATACATTCATAGAAAGAAAACATACTTATCTGCAGGGTAAATAACACATGCATACATACAAACATACCCAAATAAATCTTGTTTACTTATTCACATATATATACTTACATGAACCCGTATCCGCACATGTACACATTATTAAATCAATGAAAACAGACTAAAATAGAATGCTAACATTTCTACTACTACTACTATCACTTATAATAATAATGATAATAATAATAATAATAATAATAATAACAATAATAAATTAAACAGATTTAAATTGTGTTCATTCTGATCAATCTCCTAAATCAGTTCCGCCTCCCTGTTTTTCCTAACCATACTCAGAAACTTGCCAAGGAATATGGTAACGGAGATTCTATTATCTCGCATTATTTCAAAAGAGTGTAATTTCTTGGTTCACGATTGTATCCCCCCTCAAGAAGCCACTTTTTTCTACATTTTTCAGTGTAAACGCAATTTAGAAGAATGTGTACCCAGTCTTCTTGTTCTGTGCATAAAGGACATTGCGAATCTCGATCCTCATCAATTTCCTTAATTTCCATCCCCCAAGTCGAAACCAAGCGTAACCTGCTCTTGCTACCTTGTTTAATTTGTCTATGTACGGTTTTCGCCCCTAGTCTCCTGCCACAATATTCTGCACGATTAGTGACCTTTTTTCCTCTCTCTCAGCCGTTATGTTTTGTTTCCCTATATCTTTAAGTCTGAATAATTAATTCATAGTCAGTTCTCGCTAGAGCTGTCTGCCACAAATGTTCTAGACCGGAAGTTTCGATTATAGTTCTAATTTTTTGATCGTTACACGTTAACTCGTTGTTCCTTTCCCCATTTCTTCTTGAAGCCCTATATTTAATGGCCCTCATCTTAATTTTTACTTCTAACGGTAAAACTCAGAATTCACAAAGAGTAGCTGTACTCGGAGGTGCGCCAAGAACATTTTTCAAGAATTTATTTTGAAGCGAATTAAGTGATGCGCAATCCCCAACACCCCATATTTCAGCTCCATACGTCACTGCAGGTACGAATAGTAACGTGTACATTGTTACCACAATCCTAGGATCAATGTCAGGGATGGTTCCAGTACTTCTTTGGATATCATTTAGAACATGCATGCCTTTATGTTTTGATTTTTGTATATGTCTTGACCAGGTTACATTCATGCTTGCTTTGACACCGAGGTAAGTGTAATCTTTAACTTTCTCGAGAACTTGACGTTTGTAATTACAAATTTCATTTTTACTAAACATCCATTCGTTTTTTAATACCATGACTTTTGTTTTATGTATGCTTTTATGTAGAGACATTTTATCACAGAACAGCTCCAACGTATCTAGACCTATCTGAAGTCCCGACGGTGTTGTTGAGAATAGAACAAGATCATCCGCAAATAGCAACCCCGGTATCTGTTTCTGTTCAGGAACAGATTGTTGGGGCATCTGTGGATGCCTCACATAATTTTTCTATTATATCGTTAATAAATAATATAAATAACAACGGAGAGAGAACACATCTTTGCTTCACTCCCTCAGTTACTTGAAAAGTTGGAGTTAGAGTTGGAGTTACTTGTTTTAACGCATACATTGTGAGAGCAATATCGCTTGTGAGAGCAATAAGGCTTGCATAGTACGTAGGAATTTTTTTGATTCTCCCTTGTCTGCTAATACACACCGGGTGATGTCTCTGTTCAGTGTCGAAAGCATTCTCAAAATCTACGAACACGCTGTACAGCTTTCCACGTTTCTTTCGAGTTTCTCTCTCGGCTAACGTGTTTAAAATAAATAGATTATCTATTGTGTTGTTGTTGCTTCTAAAATCAGCCTGTAATGTCGAGAGTTTTCTTTCTCACCCAGTTCTCCAGTACAGAATTTTGCAATAATTTTTTCCAATAACATTAAGTACTGAGACTCCCCTACAACTATTGTAGATCGTTTATATTTCCTATGTTTTTATAAATAGTTTGTATTACAGCCGTAGTCCATGAGTCTGGAGAAACACCTTTATCGTAGATGTAGTTAAAAAAGTCGGTTAAAAATGGTACAATATAATTGGTTATTTCCTTCATAAATTCGGAAGGAATATCATCTACTCCAGGTGCTTTATTGTTTTTTAAATCGCGGATGGCATAAGATATTTCATGTGATGTAATACACGCATCTAGTTCAGACACTTTATCGGTTGTAAATATTATTTCTATTTCGTTACTACTTCAGAATGTGTTATCATTTCCTGCTAGAAGATTTTTAAAGAGCATTTCCCATCCCATTGCATCTATGTTATTTGATATACTTTTATTTCGTCTGAATTTATGAATTGTGTGCCATAGTTCGCGGCTACATTTTTTGATAGTATTTCTCTGAGAAGTTCAGTTTCCATTTGTTTCCAGGCTCGTTTACTTTCCTTAACTATGTGTTTATATTCTCCACGGAGTTTAAGATAAGATTTGCGCAATTCTATTTCACCTAACCACTGATATATTTTCAGGGCAGATTTTGCTGATACTTTTGCATAACTGCAGGCATCGTTATACTAGACCAAATGTTTTCCTAAATTTTTTCCCCTGAATTATTTTCATACTCGACCCTGAATTTTGTAAACTATGTATTATGGAGTCTGCTGCAGTGTTGTAATTTTGAGCCGCGAGTTTAATTTGGAAATCGTTACGTAACATTTCGAGATTCCTTGAGAAATTTCCTTATAGACCGATTTTTTGTCGTCATTCCATTTTTTGTACTTTACTAGTTTTGGCCCCATGTGTGCGGGTCCCATGTGTGGCCCTAAGTGTTTTGATGTGAAAAATAGATTTTCACATATACGGCCAAATGGTGTGAGTCTATTCTGGGTTCAAACCAAAAGTCGTCTATATATTGTAATAAATTTTCCGTGACTAACCCGTATTCTATCACACTTTTCCTGTTTTCGTTAATAAATGTTGTATTCCCGTCTAAATCTGATCCGTACGTACCATTCAGTATTGTTAGGTTATGTGTGCTGCAGAAATTTAACAGGTCTCGCCCTTGCGGATTTAAGTTTTTATCCTTACTATTTCTCACGTTTACAAGCGCGAAATCATCGTCAAACGGCGAGGAGACGTTACTTTCTCCGATTTGGGCGTTAAAATCTCCCATTATTATTATACTCGCTTTGGTGTATTTATTTTCGAGACTATTTATCATATGGCTCATTTCCGTATAAACGTTTTCGTTGTGGTACTTTGACTTATCACCGTACCTGTAAACAATTACTATTAATAACTCAGTGTCGGCAATTAGTACTTTATGCATGAGGTATTATCTGTTTCTGTTTTCATTTCGTCACTTGAGTGTTCATTTTTGTACATAACCGCGACTCCACCAGGATGCCGCCAGCGCGTGCCTCTTCTCTTAAGATGTTTTGCTTCGGTTTTGAATCCGTGTACACTATTTTCATCTCCCTGCTTTGATCAAGCCCAAAAAGTCAAATTTCTCAAGGAAACTCAGAAAACCTCCTTGGCAAAGCTTCTTCCTCAGACCTTTCACATTCCAGAACCCTATCTTCAGAGTTGTATGCAATAAGTCGTAATGGCGCCTCTGCGCTTTACCTGTTTTGGGTTTTTTCCGGAGTGATTGGTCACCGCTTTGGGTATCCACTGTGCTGCCTGTAGTGGGGTGACTCTGGCCTCTGTGCGAGGGGGTTGTTCCCGCAGGCGCAATGGCAACGAGGATGAGGGACGAGGGCGCTAAGTCCCTTTTCGAGATGAGCGTTGCTCCGTCGCTATCGGCGGTGGCGATGGTGGTGGTGGTGAGGCTCTCAACGAGGACAATGGTTGAACCGGAGCTGAGGTCTGTGGCGGCGGCGACGGCAAGGGCTGCCGCGGGTGAGGCGACGATGACGCAACCGTAGGCAGCGGTGGTGGTAGAATTGGCGAGAACTGCATTGGCAACGCAGATGTCGCAACGAAGGGGGTGTAGGTGGTGGTGACTGCGTCGCCGCCGCCGATGACACACTCGGGCTGGTCACGCGTTCAGGACGCTGCTCCTTCCGGAAGGTTTCTAGTTCCGCGAGCGAGTAGTATCATCCTTCCACTAGAAGCTTGTCAAAGCGGATGCTGGAAGCCTTGCTCCCGCGCGTCCTGCAAATACGGGCCAAGTTTAGAGAGCGTATGGTGCACAGCTGCGGAGAAGTCCTCTGCCACTCGCAAAGGAGAGCCACGCAGAAACTTAGTTGCCGCCTTCAACATTTCCTCCCGCTTCTTGTATGAGAGCAGCTTTACAACAATAGGCCTTCTGCCCACTCTGCGGCCTACTCGATGCACCCTCTCGATGTCCCAATCGTCAAGCTGCACCCCCGGTTGTTGTGCAAGACCCCGCACATGGCTCTCGGAGATGTGCCACGATTCGCCATGTCGGTCCGGCACGCCGATTGAAATATTGTTTCTCCGGGACTGGTTCTCCAGGTAGTCGACCTTGCGAGATGAAAATTGGTTTTCTACCTCCAAAGCAACAACCTGGCACCAGTACCTTCATCCTCTCTCGATACTAATTGATATATGAAGGATTTTGGTTTGCCCGGCCAACAAATCCCCCACTCAAACCCGCAAACCCTCCAGAACAGAATCGCCGCTCGATCCAGTCCCGGGGTTCAGCTCGACGCCACCTATAACTAGGAGCATGCAAATAATACTTAAACTTAATAAATACCAAACGGCATTATCATTTACCATATGGCATTATCTTTTGGGGCCAATCCCCTCAGAGCATTCAAACTTTTAGAATCCAAAAGAGAATAGGTGGATTATATGTAAACCTCACCCCCGAAATTCTTGTAAACATCCTTTTAGATAATTCTCCCTTGCATGTACATTTATGAAGTAGTCGTGTTTGTTAAGACAGAACTGTTAAAATCTCACCGCTGCTTTGGAGAATAAGTGTGGTTCGTGAGCACAGCTCTCGTCAGGAGTGTCAACCACACTTTCCCTAAAATGTCCATATCATTGTATAATAATTTTGCATAATTCCCTTCCAAAAACATAAATGATTTTAATAAATTGAATCCCTTTATTTATGCGGTAAAAATTTTCTAATACTCTATTGCTATTATAATGTGAAAGAATTTACTAATTCTAAAAAAAGACGTTAATGAGAGGTTCAATTTACGAATAAATATTGCATTCCATATGATTTCGGATGATGTAAGAGATGTTGATACCTCTTATACTTTGTCATGCCATTTTTATTATACTCTAAATTCTAGTTAAAATCCTTGTTTCATGTATTGTCTTTGCCTGTTTAGATTTTAATAGTTTTTTTCTTGCTATTTCTAACTGTACACAACTGTATTTCATATTTTTGTTATTTTTAATCTTTAATTTTGAGTGTTTATTGTATACACGATTCATTTTGGAATAATATATTTATAACATACGTATTTGATAATTTTATTAAAAATAAGTATTAAATTCTCCACTGCCCTTGAGCTGTTGATCGGAATAGTGGGATGGTCTCTTTCTTGTTTCCTAAGAGTAACTTTGTTTATTATCTCCAACGTGATCATACGCAGTTTTCTACTGCTTTTTTGACAATAAAGTTTATTTATATTTAGCATTGCTCTCTCAACATGAGATAGAGAGACTCCATTAGAGAGAGACTGAGATGGGGTCGTTAGGTAATTCAAATATATTTTCGAGAATATTGGATTTTTGAAAAGTAAGTTGGATTCTCCATTTTTGAAATGTTTTATGATAGATCTAGAAATACTGCCTATGTATTGTTTTAAAGGCAGTGTAGTCACTTAACGTAATTGTATGTCTCGTTAAAAATTGAAGTTGATTGTGTGAAGGTGATCAAGTTGAACGCGTGAGGGATAGTACCTATCATTGATAGCAATTATCATTTTTTGATTAATATAACTGTGGAAATTATTTTTAATGATAAACTTAAGGAAACTGACTTTGGCATCATTATTTATTTTACACTTAAATTGTTTCGAAAAATATCGTATTATACAAATAAATATAGAGCCCGTGATTTGAAAAGAAAGGTTTTCAGTCTCGTAATGAAAGTGTCTTGTATGTAATTAATAAGCTAGAAATCAACGTAACATTATAACTGTAGTTACCGCCAACAACTATATTATACTATTTATGAAAAATTAACCACGAAATAATTAATTTTTGTCATCATTAAAATGCTAAAAATGAAGAATAAATAGTCTCAAGACTGTACAACGCGTAGTAAGATCATATATTTTCTGATTGAAGTGTTACCTAAAAAACTGCTTTATTTGCAATTTTATGTAATTTATGTAACTTTTGAAATATATTGGAGAGCATTGAAACATGAAATTTTACTGATGATGGGTTTTTTATGTTCGTAAATACTAACTAGCTGCGTATCCGCAGCTTTGCTCGCGTGAATTTTGTTATTTGTCTCCAGCTTTATTGTTTCTCTTATCCCTATTAGTATCCAATGAGAATGATATCCACTTACGTCAGTGGTTTGGTAAAGGCATTGATAGTATAATAGAACACCTCAGCAACACTGAAAATAACAGGTCTTATGCATTTTTTTATTTTTTACATTTGAAAATTAGCACAGCCCTCCCGCATCAGAAACAACAGTAAAGAAACAGAACATTTCTCTCGAGAATGTTTTTGTCATAATGACACGTACAGACGGGACACTTGAGAAAGTATACCCGTTCTATATTTACAACAGATTACAGAGTTTAGTTGGAACGCTGAAATCAATGAAGATGCTGCGTAATGGGTCAGTGCCGTTGGAAACAAAAACCAACATGCAAGCTTTGGCAATTTAAAATGTACCTTGTTGGGAGAGTTCCCTGTGAAGTGCGAGCTCCATGCTGCGCTTAATCGCAGCAAGGGGGTCGTAAGTTGCAGGGACATTATGAAAATGGCCACTGACGAACTTGTTGCAGTATGGGAGGCTGACCACGAGGTCAGTCAAATCATGAGGAAGGTTAATGGTGTTCCGCAGAAGACCAGTTCCTAGATCGTGACATTTGACTGTCCTCAGTTTCCGAAAGATCTCAAAACCGGATGGCTTAACCTGCCAGTGCGTCCCTTTATTCCTACGCTGTTTTAAGTGTCAGAGATTTGGACATAACACATCATCTTGTATGGCCGGGATACATGCGGGAAGTACGATAAGGAGGCACACGAACCTGGCGTTTCAAGCCCGGTTCCTGCAAAGTGCGTTTATTTTACAGGCAGCCACCCGGTGTGGAGCACGGAGTGCGTCGCCTTGCTTGAAGAAAAGAAAGGGCAGGAGATCAAGACAACAGAGAAGGACCCGTACGGTGAAGCACGGAAGATATATAGGGCCCCACACCCTGTATTTTCTACCAGTTGTTCCACCGCAGCAAAGACTCCTAAAATAATGAAGACTGTATCCGTTCAACCCGATTTCACTGACGTGTCTACGACGACGTTGTGCACTTGCCAGTGCAAATGCGGAAAGAAAAATGTTTCAGTCGTTCCCGTTAAACCGAACACTCCATCAACCGCCTTTCCATATAAACAAAGAAACCGTTAAGTAGTGCGAAACCTACCACAGTAACAACGAAGGCAGAGACAAAGAAAAAGCAGGTTTCTAGGGATAAACCCCTGAATGTTGTTGAATTAATAAACCACATCGTCCAACAAGTCGCAGAGGCGTAAAAAGAACGTCTCTGTTTTTCTTTCCTCCGAGTCGGATTGTGCATTGTCCGACGATAAAGTCCCTACCTAGCAGGTTACAAATCGTAATAGCTTCCAAACTTCAGTAGAACCTTAATGGCTATAGATCTCAATGTAAAGAGTTACAGCTCTTAGCGCGTCGCAATCCGATCTGCATTTGCCTACAAGAGACACACTTTATACCAGAACACTCTCCCTCTCTGCGGGGATTCATCAGCTTTAGATATGACGACACCACGAGAGATCGAGCGAGAGGTGGAGATGCCATGTATGTCAGAAACACTATACTCTTCTCACCTGTTCTCCTACAAAATCAAATCCAGGCTTTAGCAATCAAAATTCACAGCATACTAGCTACGACCGTGTGTTCAATATATCTTCCCACGACACGAGATTTCTCGGAAACTCTCTTTGGGATTTAATTCATTAGCTCCCTCGACCATTTCTACTCCATGGAGATTTCATCGCCTAGAGTGTACTGCGGGGCTCGTCGAGCGATTGCCTTAGTGACCGATTGCTGAATTGTCTCTTTGAGCAAGAATATGTCTAATGAACACCGAAGAGATGACTCACGTTGCATTTTCCACGGGGTCATGGACTGCTACAGACCATTTCATTTGCTCTCCTGAAGTTGCTGTTATCTTCCAAGGGAGAGTAAAAGTTGATCTGCGTGGTAGGGACCATCATCCTCTCTGGTTGTCCTTGCAGGAACGTGCGTCTGTTTTCGAATGCCAGCCACAGAAATGGATTCTCAGAAAGACTAATTGTACATTATACGTTTCTCTGTCTGTCTTTAACGGGTAGTGTCCAAGAGAAAGTCGACCACCTGACCCAGGTCATTTATCACGCCGCTGAAGAATCCATTCCGGAATCATCTGTTTCCGCGAAGACCTCATGTCCCCTGGTAGAACGACGCATGTCGGTCCGCCATTCGGATGAGGCGAAGAGCATTGCGGAAATTTAAGTGTAGGCCAATTGCGCGGAAAACCTCGCTGCAATTGCTAGAGAAAAAGCGCACAGAAGTATCAAAAAATCCAGATCCACCACCTGGAAAGAGTTATTAAGCACTATTAAGAGAACAACATCGTCCACTGAAGTATGGGAGTCAATCCGAAAAATATATCGAAGGTATTCTCGAGTTCCAATATCTGGACTCAATTATCAGGGTCAGGTTCTCACCAACAACAGATAAATGGCAACAGTGATAGCTGAATACTTTGCTGACCTAACGTGTACAGCAAGCTGTGTTCCTGATTTCGCGAGAAAAAGGCAATAGTAGAAATCACATCGTTTGACTTTCGTTTCACCAACTGGGAACCCTACAACTCTTTCTTCTCTATATGGGAACTTGAGTGAGCTCTAGCGACACTCCACGACACTGCGCCTGGCCGTGATTCAATTCATTATGAAATGCTGAGACAACAGTCTCAAATCGAAAGAATATTTTCTGGATACCTTTAATCTTTCATGGTCCGAGGGAGTATTCCCTAATTTCTGGAAGGAAGCAACGCTTATCCCTTTACTAAAACCAGGAAAGGACAAAACGGCCATCTGTAGTTATCATAGCCTTACCTTGACGAGTTGCGTCAGTAAAACTCTGGAGAGAATTATCAACCATTGTCTCGTCTGGTGTCTTGAAAAGCATAACTTGCTGAGTCGATCTCAGTGTAGTTTCAGGAAATTCCATTCCACCCTGGACAACTTACTTCTCCTGCAATCAGCAATTCAAGATGCTTTCGTCCGAAGAAAACATGTCGTCGGAATATTCTTTGACATCGAGAAGGCTTATGATACTACTTGGCGTCATGGCATTTTAAACCAACTCTATGCCTGGGGGCTTAGAGGACGTCTTCCTCTGATACTACATTCCTTATTGGAAGCGTTCCCTCCACTACACAATTGGAAGACACACCTCGGATCTCCGTCTTCAAGAGAACGATGTTTCTCAGGGCTCAGTCCTGAGTGTGACCTTATTTGCAGTGGCCATTAACACCATAACATCTGCTGTAAAAAATCCAGTCCTACACTCTTTTTGTCGACTAATTTGCGATCTTTTTTCATCACTGAGTGTCACAGGTGTGGAGCGGCAAATCCAACTCGTCCTCAATAGATTATACCACTGGTCGAAGACGACTGGCTTTCGTTTCTCTGCTGAGAAATCACGCTGTGTTCTTTTCAGTTGGAGATCAATCCTTGTTGCAGAACCTCATCTCGCCCTGGGGAACAATGTTCTAAAATTCTATCTTTCTGTAAAAAACTTAGGTCTAACCTTTGATCGGAGACTGAATTGAATTGAACATCTAACAGACCTAAGAGCAAGAACATTAAAGTCTCTGAATTTATTGAAGTGCCTCAGTAGCAGGGAATGGGGCTCTGATCGCTACTCCCTGCACCAGTTTTATCGAGCATTCATAAGATCTCGGCTCGATTATGGCTGCGTTGTATATAGCTCTGCTCGTTCAAGCTATTTAAAGATGTTGGATAGTGTCCACCATGCAGGAATCCGACTAGTTACGGGAGCCTAACGTACTAGTCCCATTGCGAGTTTGTATGGCGAGAGTGGCGAACCATCTCTTTACCCCCGGCGGCAACTCTTCATGCTACGACACTTTGGCCACGTGTCCGACTTTTCCTGACAATCTGGTGCACAATGCAGTATTTCATCCTTCCTCTCCTTCCATCCGTTTCTACAACAACAAACTGAGAGCAACCAAATCTTTTGGATATCTCTGTAAAAAAAGGAAACCTTGAATATACGCACAGCTTATTTTTTAAATCAAGGTTGCAGTAAGACTCCCCCTTTGGCTCTGCAGAAGCCGAAGATTAATTTCGATCTTTTACATCATGAAAAGGAGAACACTCCAGCTCCGATGTTGAGGGTATACTTGAGGATTAGGATTGAGGGTGTAACTCCACTTCATTGGTCAAAAATTGATTTATTCAATACCCATGTCGGTCTTTTTTTAAATATTTTCCTTCCTCTATTTCTTTTCCTTAAGGATGCTAGCGGTTCATTATCTCCAATGTGGACTGTGAACTTACAAAGAATCGTAGGCGTCCTTATACATCTCTGCGTCATTAAAAGCTATGGTTTCGAATCTAATATCGGATGTTTCCATTATTTTTACTGTCACCCTCTTCCAACTCCCTCCTCAAAGATACCAGGAATATCTTACCTCCACGCTGTTTGCTTGCAAATAGTCAATCATCTGTGCATCAAGTTTGGTTTAAATTGCTCCAGACACTCTATTTATGGTGGGATACATACATAAAACATTCCAATCCTCATCTAACCCCCGTACAGGTGAATTTTTGTAAAATCCTCTCTAAAAGGCTATCGACACCCAAAAACTATCTGCCAAATTTCAAATTAGTAGACTTTGTAGTTCCTGAGATTTCGTGATTAGGCACTCAGTCAGTGGAATATAGCTTTTATATACTTAGATGATGTTTCTCGAAAAAAATCAAACTATTAACTCCTTGTGTGAACAAAATGAACTCCCCATTCTACGATTACTCGCATTGAAGTCTATGGGAAAACACAATGAACATGGCTAATATTTGACGGGAAAATATCAGCGAATGACATCAGAAATGTCTCCGTGGGGAAATTTACTTGTTATTTCGATGGTATCACTCAAGAAAAAAATGAAAACTAGATTACCAGTTCAATTTTTATGGATATTTGTATCTAATTGAACCTTGTACGCTTCAATTCACCATGATCATTTTTAAAACTATTCTTTCATCATGAATGGTAATAAATAAGGAAATCAGTCTCATACTCGATCATTTTCTTTCTCCTTTATAGTAGTTCTAAAAATCATGCATTTTTGAAAGTAAATCATTTATAAATTTAAATATTAAAATTGTAAAACTATATCGGTGATTACGCGTTTATTATGCAAAGAAAATAGCTGAGACAAATGCTATTTATACCCGAGGGTTTCTTACATTTTGAATATTTATGTGATGTTTAACTTATTTTTTAAGTTATTTTCTCTTACAGTAGTTCCTCATAGTTTATTATTAGCACCACCAATATTAAAAAGCGCTTAAAACCATTATTCTATAAGAAATGCGCATGCGTATTATTCATTTTATTACAATGAATTATCTCTCAGCCCATCTGGAATTCAATACGCTATCATGAATAGTATAATTTATTAGTGTTCATACGAACGTAGACTTGTCGAGACTTGATTAAATGAAGTCTGTTACACTACAAATAGTATTAAATTGTGTGTTTTTATGCATGGATGAATTTCATAATGCTTTTCAAGTTATATAAAATAATAATTCTTGTTCCTTTCCAGTCATTTTCTAGAAATGTTTATGTGCTGGCATGTATATCCTACGCATTGAAAGTAGGTAAACTGACATTTTATACCATCTTTATTTTATGCTTCACTTTTCTACATTATGTTTTTCTTATTTTGCGTATTTTGAAAACTAGTTTATGACTATCCCGATATTTTGCCTTTTCATTACGTTCCTACCCAATATATTCCACTATTTAGTGAGGCAAGATTTTTATATCCTTCTCTCCATATATACTCATACTACCTACATGCCTTCTTCAAAAATATTTAGTTATCCTTTTTTTCGCATTTATTTTTACCTTGTATCACTTTTATAATTACCTTGTATCACTTTTATAATATTTTTATAATCCTTTTCAATAGAAATAACTATACTATGTAAGTTGTTGTGATGACAATTTCTATACCACAATAGTTACTAATAGATTACAATCACTGAATTATTATCTTCTGTGAGTATTCGGTTTGGGGGTTCATTGAACTATTGGTGCAAGGTTGCCAAAGGTAGATGAATGCGTAACTATGACCAATATTTTTATTAGAGTGTATTAATTGTTATTTTAGATAACTACCAGTAGATAATTGTCTTACGTAGTTATAGCCAATTTTGATTACCACACTTCATTTTTCAACTCATGTATTTTCTCGAGTTAGGGGACGACTTGAATGGGTGGTATATAAAATTATCTTATATTCCTGCTTGCAAAAGTATATCATGTAACTCCTCGTTTTATAATTCTGTGAATAGAAATTGAGATAACATGTTTTGTTCAGACTGTTATTTACTGGGGATTTCAAGTTATCATTCCATTCATTTCATTTTTAATGACAAAGATTTTTATTTGTTTGCATGATTTTTGTTAGTTTTTGTTTTGTTTTCATCTTCAAAATTACGCCTAATATATTAATTGACTACAATTAATTTTATTAATCGATGTACAAACAGACACATCTTTTGACTAAGAAGGAAATTATTCCAGAATGAGCGCAATTTGGCAAACCAGTGTAAATTACAGAACATTTTCTCTCCAATTTCCAGGTCTAAAATTGACTCGCACCATTTTGGACAAATCAGTATTGAATATTCTCTGAATATGTCCATTCAGGATTCAAGGAGGGAGTGTCCCATCACATATGGTGTGCAACAAATCGCTCAAAATACTCTTTGCCACTCGTGCCTGTCGGACACACGGCACAACCATACTAAAATCCATGGTTCCTATCCTATTATCAATTACCAATTAACGTGTCAGGTGGACCCTAGCTGCCATTAACTCCCTCCCTTCGGATTCACTTCGTGCCCGTCCACGAGAGTCTCTCGCCGATGCCAAATTAACGCCAGCGCCTATCTTTCATCGACGCAGCGCAGTTTTCGCCGCCTACCAATTAATCTCCCAGCGACTAATGCACCCGTTTGTCCTCATGCTCCGCTGAAACCACCTCATGGCACTTTCAAGCTGTCCGAGTTTTGTAACTCTTATCGCAATTCTTTCATGGAAGAAAATGACGCAAACAAAATGAATTTGAAACAAAAAATAAAACAATAATACATTATAAACTTAATTGGATTTGAGTTTAATAATGTTAATTTCCTTTCGATGAATATTTATATATCTCTCAGGCTAAATAATTCTTCGAAGCTGAAATAAAATAACACAATATAATATAACGTCCTTTTCCAAAATATACCCAGATACTTTCTGCTTCACAAGTTGAAAGTCGATTATTTTTTACACAGATGCGCAGTTTAAGAGTACCATATCTATGCATAATGTTTTTAAATAATACTGTACCAATAGCTTTGAAGTTGAAGAATTAAGTTTTATAAGGTGATTTCTAAAATTTAAGAAAAATAAAAAATAAGAAGAGGACAGAATACATTTATTTTGCCATCTGACGTGTGAAAAAGAAACAAACATCTCAGAGACACGAGATATTATTACTATTTATTAAAATCTATAATGTATCCGGTAAGAAATATTAAAGGATGTGCACCATTATTACAGAACAAGTGCAACGTGATTTTAATAAATAAAAATGTACTTAATTCTAATTTTTAAAAAAGGTGTTTTAGGGGAATGGCAGAATTCTCCTATAATTGACATCAATGTTAGATAAAGCGAGGAGAGTCTGCGCACAATTCAATAGAATAAGTTTTTTTTTATTTAAAAAAATCATGAATAATTTTGTCTTCCTTTGTTTTTTATGCATTTTCTTTGCTCCTTTCTTGCTATGCTTCAATTTAATAAAAAGCTGTAATAAAAGAAAGAAAACGTTTTTGCGCATTCTCTCCTTACAAAGCTGGTGTGATTACGTACATATGTAAGATATATTGTTATTAAAAAGAACTACAAAATAATTAATCTGAAACTACATTGTCGTAAGGTTCTTGTAAATAAATATTATTGTATTAGGAGTGAATATTTCAACCTAATAATTAAATAATCAGAAAACTGAAAGGATTTTTGAGGAATTTAATAATTTTAATTTAAGAAAGAATACTAAAGAACAAGAAAAAGAAAATTAAAGAATAAAAAAAATAGAAAACCTCGCCATCTCCGTTCCAAGCATTATCATTCTGTTATAAAGAAGAATGTCAAAACCTGGTGGTAACAATTACTTTCAATAATTTCATGTTATGTTATTCCATGTTAATGTTATGTATATTTTATTTATACATATGACCACATTATTAAAAAGATATATCAAATTTTAATGTTCTTAATTTGCATTAAACTTCGTTGTTTAATATTTCTTTGAAATAAAACAAATATATTGAGATAGAAAAGTCATATTGGAAATACCTGATAATTATGAACCTGAAGCTTACGTTTAGATAGATTTCATCCACAGTTGAAAAAAAAACACCAATTTCGTGATATACCTTGAAAATGGTACCCATAATGCATTTAAAATTGCTCACGTAAAGGTTCTGAATTTGAAAAATGGATTTAGTTTTATCATTTTCAATATCTATGAAAATCACATTTTCGAGGTCCGAAATGCCTGCGAAGACATAAATAATGACTACGGTACGATGTAGTTCTGTTTAAATAAACATTTTGCTATATTGATAGCTATATTCAAAACAATTTTCCTCTGGGCTATAAATGCAAAATGTATGCGATAAACATTCAAAACGGTTTTTCTCTCTACAAATTATGAATACGGTACTGAATTTCATTTCGGAAAATTAATGTGTTCATGAATTATTTATGTGATGTAATCTGCCACACTAATGACTGTACATTCAATATACCTGAGAAACCCGGTTGGTCTAGGTATTTTGGATTTTATGTAATTTACATGCCATTAGAACGAGGGTATGGAACTTGGATGTTAACATTATGAAATATTTCTGAAGTGTTTTTATTTCTATCTCAATGAAGTGATCTAATTATATGAACGAAATATGCATTATTACGTCTGCCAAATTTCCTTCCGCAACTAAAAGTGTAAACAATTTTTGGAAAAGAAGACTTGTAGATTGTTTTTCCCTTTTTTCGTTGTTATATTCCCTTTAAATTAATATTATATTAGCTTAATATTCTTGTTTAAAAATAATATATTTTGAGTTCACATGCTGCAGAATATAAGAGCTGCAAGAAGGAGAAGTATTCATTGCTAATACGTGCTTCATTCTTAGTACTAAAATTACTTAAATTAAAAAATTAGAGTTCTCATCTTATTATATTACATTCAGAATAAAACTTTTGTAGTATTCCATAATAATTGCATTAATATCATTAGGTTTTACGGGAGAGTTTTCTAACTTTCATTCGGCGCGAGGTATCATGAATATCTCCACTTCTTTCAACAGTCATTTAATTTTTATTTACATGGTTCATTTACATTACGAAATTCAGACAAGAGGACCTTATCCTTTTTTAGATACTAGTACCAGGGAAATAATGGGGAAATAAAATATTGGGTTGTCACGATGAGTAAGGTCTTAATTTTTCAAAGTACATTGGGCTAATATTTTTCAATACTTTGGGTTAATATCTTAGGTTACTATTTTTTAAGTACATTAGGAAAACCTGGATTGAAAAATTTTCTCGAGCGTCCTCCCACTGAATTTATATTCTTCCCTAACCTTATATAAATTTCATTTACAAACTGTATATATAGGTGATTTTATATACTAACTGTAATTTTTTGGTCTTACTCTCATATCTTACACTTACAAGTGATAAAGAGCGAGCTTAGTAACAACTTCGTTCTTTAACTTCAAAGAGCACACATTTATCTCGAAACATGTTCAATTCACGAAATAAAACAATTCTATTCAACACGATGAAAAGCATTAAATTAAAAAGAAATAGTTTTCCGGTGTGAAGGCGTATTTGTGCAAGGGAAGTTGCGCAAATAACGTTAGCAGAATCTCTGAAATTTAATTACAGTTCTTATGCAAAATTTGATTCACCAAGTTGAAAAAGAAAACCGTATCTTAAGAAAGATATGAACAATGCGCAATGATAAATTAAAAAAATAATGAAGGAAAATTATTTACGTTTTAAAGTATTATTTATTCCTATTTCGATCCTGCCTAATATAAAAAAATTAAAAATTTGTATTTATCGTTTAGTGGAAGTATTAAAAATATGTGTAACGTATTAGGTTATTACTTCGTTTCTTGTGTCGGTATTATATATTTTGATCTCAGAATTTAACTTCAAAATGAACACAGGAAAGATGTGAGGGTTGCAGAAGCCTATTTTCTATATCACTGCTCCGCTTCCTGAATCTGTTAATTCCTCTCTCATTCATTTCCCTTCTCGTTCATTGGATTCCCCAATGTCACGACGCATATTGCGAATGACAGAGGCGCGACAAACGAATATTTCAGAGAGCGCAGCTGCATGCGCTTGCCACCCCCTCTTCGCTTACCGCCCCCGCCCCCACGCGACTCACAGCGATGGGCTTGTGAGTGTGATGAGGGGGTGACGCGGAAGGGGGTGGGATGGACACAGGTGTCGTCCCCGTTATCGCTGCGCTGCCTGCTGTTTTTCCGTGCGGGATCTGCGGTGACGCAGGTCGCGAATGCTGGTTGGAGGGTGGGGTACACGGGGTGGAGTTTCAGCAGGAGGAAATGAGTAGTATGATATGTGGCGTTGTCCGTGAAATGTTGCTTACGCGAATCCGCAGTGGTGAGATGAGGAGGGGAGAATATAAAACGCGGAAAATAGGTGATTTACAAGGCCATACGTGAATAAATATGCAGTATATGCTTAGGTTCAATTTTTATTTTGTGTTTTTACGCGTGAGGTATCTCGGGAGTGTCAATATTGTCACTACCTATCGGTCATTTTTCATGCCCGTTTCCTTTGTGCCTCAATATATTTAAACAATAGTTTATAAATAATTGCAAATAATCAGCATTTTTTAGACTTAGTATTACATTCCCTACACTCTTTGGAGCTTAAAATAAACGTGTTTTGCTTTCATAACCCATATTGGTGCTGCGTACACTAAATTTTACATATTTGATTCTACATACATTATTTTACGTTGTGTGTAATTTGAAATATACTTTGAATTATAATTCAATATTTCTGGTTAATTAAATAGTTCGACTTACGCCAGAGTTATAAAACTATCATGTATTACTTTTGCTATTAAAATTAGTGTATCTACGAATCATTCATCCTTCAATTTAAGTACAGTACTAAAAACTAAAATCGGCCATCGAAAATATTCTAACTCCCGCGTTCTTAGCAGTTCGGATTTGTTAGGTTTTCAACGCCTCTCCCCTGCGATGACCTTCGTTCAAAAAATCGTGGGCAAACTTGAAACTGATTTTTCCACTTCACAAAGGTTTCATATTTGGCAGACCAATAGAAGATTAGTACTGGTGAATATATCCCTATTAATTCGTAAGGGGAGGAAATGTTTTATTACGCCGCTGTTAAAGAAATATTTCGTAATTTTTTATTATACACGTCTTGGACTTCCATAACAAAAAATATTCTTTATGTTCTTAACTTCAATAACCTTTATTATTCTCTATATTAAAATGACATCTAAAGTTGTCTCACAACGCCGTCCTAGGGAATATAAAACAATTAAACTTCTCCGTAAAAAGATTTATTTCTTACTGTAAAAAACATTGTTTGTATCATAGAATTTGGATATCATCGCAAGATCGTGTGAATTTTGTAAAATTCAAATCAGATTGTAAAGATAAACGTATTAATTAGACATTAAGCATAATACCCATCCTGGCCCGGGTTTTCCCATCCTGGCCCGGATGGGTTTTACTCCGTTTTTCCTTCGGGTAGAGGCGGATTTCTTATACAGGTTCTCTAGGTTTTGTGTAGGGGCGTGTTTATTGTAACAATAAATCGTGAATTTAGTGTTATTTCAATTCTTATGACTTTTAAACACTATACTCAGAATAATCTATAGTTCGATAATAACTTGTACATGTAAATGTACTAACATATTTGCGTTAAATTACAAACATATTGACATTATATATGTATTATAACTCGCAGCTAACTTTTTGTCTAATCTAGGAACTTTTGCTGAAATTTTTGAATCCGCCTCTGCCTTAGAGCCCTTGATAGGAGTTGATGGAATGGTCCCTTGCTTGCTTCCGGAGAGTAAATTAGTTTATTGTCCTCCACGTGGTCATACGCAGTCGGTACTGTTTTTTTACAATAATTTTTTTTATTCATTTACTACAGTAAATTAAATTAGCAGCGACGCAGTTGACAAGATACATACAAATTTAAATATGAAGTTTTTGTAACTAGTTGGTCTCAGCTTTCCGGATTCAGGATCATATTTTCAGAACTTGTTATTTTAAATCTAGAAATCTCTAATTAACATAATTTTTTTCCATCAATACAATAGAGAATTTCGTATTTTCAGAAGGTGTTGAACAAAAATATGAAATTATACGAATAAAGTTTTTGATTGGAATATTTATGTGACTTATGCGGGGTATTTAAATTGCGTTCTACTTTTTGCTGCCTTTTAAAATAGAAATTTAGATCGCAGAAGTGTTCATCCTGAACAGACCACGGAGACGCGAATGACACGACATTTTTGTTTAACAAATAGAACGTTCAATAAAATAAGCGTTTATATTTGGTGATCTAATGGTAGAGCAGAAACAGCAAAGAGACTCGTAATAAAACCCGCGGAGATAAATGTTGAATTTTATCTTTATTAGTGAAATATATTTTAAGTTTGTAGTCATACACATTTCAAATGATTTACAGCAAGTAAGACTTATGAAAACAAAAACCATATTCTCTCCTTGAAATTCGATCAATTTGCAATTATGTGATCTCAATACGACATGCCATGAAATGGAATATATTGGAAATTATAGTATTGTGTAACTGAATGGTGAATAATGCAGAAACATCGCTATTGTTCCACAATACAATCTGGACTACATTGTAAGAATTCGATCACATAAATTTGCTAGTTGAGCCGTACGTTTACAAAATATTTAGATTTAAGCTTGTATCTTGAGAATTCTCCTTAGTCAAGTCAAACTGTCTCCTTGTAGGTCCCAAAGGTGCGCATGGCATAAAGAAGTAAAAGCATATTCGCATCAAATATGATGTGTTGTTTGTTGTAGATCCAAGAGTTTTTCGAAGAATTTATATTATTTGCACTTATTGCTTAATAGCAAGATATGTAAGAGAAATATTACATTACGAACGAACAAGTTTGGAAAAAACGGATATCAAAACACTCTCACAAATTGGAAAGTACTGATCATACATAAATATGTCCATAGGAGGTATTAATTCAAACACAATATTTAGACGCATTTAACTTATAAAACCCTATTCTCAAAGTCAATAATGTTACAAAATGTAGTTTTGATCTGAGCAAACACAATTAAAAAACCAAATTACTTTTATTTCAATTTCAGAATTTTTTACTGGATTTATGCTGATCACCAAATATGAAACTTTCGTCATTTAATTCAGTACAATTTCATATTCTATAACCTGAAATAACACCACTTTAGAATGTATCGATCGAGAAGACAAATATAATTATGGAGAGAGATCGCAATGACAAATTTACTATCAGTCATTCGTCATATTATTCGTTTAGGAATATTATGCTTCAACACTCTCAATATTAGATCTCACTCTAAACCATATACCTTGTTGATTATTGGTCAGAATGTTAAAATACACTTTTTTGATTATAATTAGTTTTATATTAGTAAATGGTAGATTTGGTTATCATTGTAGGTTTCATTCAAAGACATATATGGCGAGTAATACATGTCTCTATTGCAAAATCAGCAATATCAAATTTAAGTGTTTCTAAAGTGGGAATTGAAGAGCTACGCTACGAAGTGTGAATAAAGTACAGTTACGCGAGATAAAAAGCAGTATAAAACAAACTTAATACTTAAGGAAGATAGGTTGTATTAAAATAATTAAGATATTATAAAACGATGCCCAATTTCGATTTTCTTAGCATAGTATGTTTCGATATTTTCAACATGTTAAACAAAAATACATGTAATGCGAAGACGTTCGAATATACAAGATGATACGGAAATAAACAGCGAAAGTTTGTTATCTGCTTAGATGCCAACAAAGTTGGTGCGATAACACGTTAAGCGACGTTGCCCAATAGCACATTTAGATTTTCTCAGCATTCTGATAGCTTTCATGAAGATATCGTTAATTTCGCCTCTCATAGAGACATTCTCAGCTGATTTGTGATTGAATTAACTTTGATAAATCTTTTTTCGTGTATCACCTGGGATTGAACCAGTGGCTTATCATTCGTGGTAGGGCTTTGTTCTCCTGAGCAACGTCTCCCATTGGATATCATGTTGGAAGGGCCAATACACTTCAAATTAATTCATTTTACACTGATAAATTATTATATTCTTTATATATAAGTATTATTTTGAAACAAAATTTTGTCAATCCATAGAAATGTATACGAAATCCTGCAATTTCACTTTGTATAGTGATTTGTTGACATTATTTCTTTCATCTACGACTGTAAGTAGAAATGTTTGCAATACCTTATTATATCTGATCAGAGGACCTCGTGTTTTTCTGTGGAGGAGGAACTTGACTTACACGAGATTAACAAAGTGAACCTAGCGAAGTATTCTACTGCCAAGTCTCATCACGAGCACTCCGTTAGGGAAAAGGTGATTGCGTTGGTGGAAAGCGCCAATTTTGTTGCCTCGGCAGCTGGAAGGCAATATGGAGTAAGTAGGAGAACTGCTTGCAAGTGTGTTCCGATATGGACTCCGATCTAGAAGGGCAGCTTTAAAGGAGGCTCTTTCCGATGAACATAGAGTGCATAGGTTAGCATTTGCCGAGGAAAATATTAATCGTAACTGGGGAAACGTGGTTTTCTCAGACGAGAGTGTTTTTTTCCTCTACAAATGACGGACCTACGTGCGTATATCAACCTCGTGGAAAACGCCATCATCCTGAGTGTGTGAGAGAGAGAGCACGATCTAGATGTGTATCTGTGGCGTGTTGGGGCTGGATAAGTTCTCGCGGTGTAGGCGTTCTTCTCAGAATACAAGGTTGTCTTGATGGGCATCAGTATCTCCATATCTTCCGAGATATTATGATTCCTTCGATGCGGCAATTGTATCCTACTGAAAACTATATTTTCAGCATGATAATTCATCTGTCCACACGTCTCGTTTGGTGCAAGAATGGATTGCACAGTAGGAGGAAGTGAAAATTCTCCACTGACCCCCGCAAGCCCCTGACCTCAACCCAATCGAAAACGTGTGGGCGGAGACGAGCGTGTCATGGCCGAAAATTGGCCCGATCCACCTCCCACAACCACTGATGCGCTATGTGATGTTGTTTATGAAACGTGGGAGGAAATTGCTAACAGCACACGTTATTCGTTTACCTTAGCTAACCCAACCCCTAGATAGTTGCAAGACGTGATAGATTGTGGCGGGTTTTGGACTCGTGATCAAAACAACCCTTTTAAGGGCTCAAAAAATTCAAACAAAGAAATCCACAACTTAGTGAGCATTGCGTAGAAGATGTTTAGTCTTCTAAGTTACGGATTGAAAGTAAAAAAAAAAACAAATAAAAGTTTATTTGAACCAGGTTTCAAATTCGCACCTTCACACTTTCCATCTAGCGAGCAGTTTAGCAATGTGCCAATGTGTAAAACCTATCGCTCTTACTTCTTGAATTCCATGCGATTAAATTATAAGATCTTTTGAATTATACGAGAATTATTTTTTTAAATAAAAGTATATTTGACCCATCCTTTAACGGTTATTAATTATCATTAGAGTAATACGGCTATAATTAATTTTGTTGTGCATTTTACCGTGTCTAAAACTATCAAAGTGTAATGAAGAAGTGTAGTCTTTCATCCTCCTTATTTCTATTCTTAGCAAGTCATACAAATACGAATACTATTTTATTGCTGCGAATACTGTTATTTTAAACTAATAAGTTCATATAACCTTTTTCTTTATTAAATATTGTGCTCCAAATGTATAATATCATAAATCTAGATGCTGTATGAATTTATTTGTATTTAAAATATTGTTTGGATATAAATTAGACAACTTAAGGCATATCCATTTCCTATTCAATATTTTTATTACAATCAAGTATACTTTTACATAGTTCCAACTCCACATATTTTGGTGAGCGTAGTAAACAATGCTATGGTGTATTAACATATCACACTTACATTTCAGTTAAAATTAGAAACTCTCGAATTGCTATTTGTATTATTGTTTTCTTTAAATATTTGTAGAATTGATTGCTTTTTAATTCAATATTGAATAATTTCTGCATGGATTAATTGAAATTACAAAAACAAAAAAAATATTGAATACTTTCAATCACAAATGAACGAACTAAAAATAACTTAAGATATCATAGAAATCTCTTAAATTGCGGTGAACCTCACCGCCAGATAACTGATTCGGTATGTTATGTTGAATGAAAATGGGAGACGGGAACGAGACTCGAACTCGGAACCTTGAGCTTAGCGCGCTCATGCGCTTTACAACTGCGCCATCCCGTTCGCCTTGAATGAAGTTGAATTAAAATGGAAGGCGGGGCCGGGAGGCGAACGGGATGGCGCAGTTGGAAAGTGCTTGAGCGCGCTAAGCTCAAGGTCCCGAGTTCGAATCTCGGTCCCATCTCCCATTTTCATTTAACATAACATAATTAAGAGATCATATATAGAAATTATTTAATAGGAACGTTGAACTAATGAACTAAGGAATAATTAGACGACGTATATTTAGGAAAAGTATCAGCGCAATGCAGATTGAACTTCGAAAGTATTCCAACTTTATGTTATTCAGTTGCTAGCCGCATTGCCAATTGCTCAGCGTATGTTTTACGATTTTCCTAAGCAATGTGAGAGCATGAATTAAGGTTTCATTCATTACAACTCCTAAACAGATATTACGAGCTCATTTGTGGCAAAAACCATTTTCAAAAATCAGTGCGCAAATGTAATCGGGAATCGAACCAGCGGCGGAGCGACAATAGAATTAAAGTAGAGCTGTATTTCTCTCAGCCAAATGTATTTTTACTTAGATGTGGTATAATGTTTGTTGAAAATCTCTACGTCTCTATACATAATTTGCATTTTTACATATTAATGCCAACACTAGCCATAAGAATGATCTTGTTTACAATTATAAAATAGAAATAAGGTTCTTTTAATACAATAACTTAAATTTTAATAAAATAAACTTTCATAAATAATAATTTATTTTTAATAGAATGTGCATTTCATGTTTCTACCTTGATATTAATTCGTAAGAGTTTATTTGTTTGATTCAGTAATATTTTAACATGAAATGATTAACTTAATTGAAAAAAACGTGAATGTAAAAATATATTCTACAATTCTGCTTGAATTAAATTGATATTAATGGAATTAACCCTACGAGTGATCTTCATAAAAAAATCCGATTAAAGAGAATTATATCCATAGAATATAGTTCGTCAAGACAATTTATTTCGTCCCAGGTTCCTGTTTTCTGACCTTGCTTCATCGTAAGGTATAAGATAAAATATGTCTGTAATACAAATTTATTTATTTATTTTGTCATATACTAATTGAAAATCATGTAGGGTTCTCTGAAGGAAAAATCGGTTATGGTATATTACAATATGTATATTCAGAAATACATTGCAAATATAAATGTTGCGCAAGATTGAACATTATGTTCTACGTGTGCGTGATGGCGCTGGTGAAATTTCAACCGTAGTTTGTTTGGTCGATATTTGAGAAGAGAACAGCGTGCATATGAACATGTAAAGGAGGAGTTGGTTTGAGACATGCTACAAAATATTCAGTAAGCACCTTTAGACTTCGCCAAGAACTTAGCTAGAAACATCGAGCTTTGTATTTAGCAAACCATGTTCAACATGTTCATGACTGAAATTTTCTAATGAATACAATAGGTACAAATAAATCATGGATTTGATTCAAATCAGTTTTTTTAACATCCTAAGTGGCGCTTTAGATTTTTATGATAAATTTTTCTTGTTAAGGTGAAGGCAAGTGGTAATGAAATGATTCTGAACGCAGAGTGCGAGATAGTGATTCCTATTTTACAGAGACATTATCTCGTTATTGGTTTGTGTGGTGTTCTGCCTGTAAGGATCATAATGTTTGGATTGCCCCACCACTCGTCCTGAAAAGGAAAACATAATGTTAAAAGAAATAAAAAATAAAAAATAAAAAATGTGATCAAAGAGATAAAATCAGAAAATTTTAAAAACTTGAGGTGCCAAGCATCATAATTACTTACGCTACTTAAAAATTTCAGAAAAAATCCTCAAGTTTTTAAAATGTTCTGATTTTATTTTTTGTCAACATTTTAGTAATTTTTTACATTCAGTGTAATACTTTTTACACAAAAGCTTGTTTAAAAATATTTTTATACCTATTTTCTGTCTATAAATTTTAGGATTAGAATTTGTTTATTTATTTGTCAAATGAACAAAACTCGACCGTCCTATCATTTGCCGTTATTTTACACGTCACCCCCTTCCCATCTAGTCCCTAGGAGTGCCAGGGTTGTCTTATTCCCACAGCGTTTACTGTCAGATAGTCATCTGTGAACCAAGTTTGGTTGAATTTACGCCTGGCATTCTAGAGTTATGTTGGGATATACAATCATTTATACATACTCCTTTCACGGGTAAACTTTTGTACAATGGTCCAGAAATCATCTCTTACCATATACAGGATGTATCCGTGATGATGTTACAAACTGATGGAGAAGGGCAAATGGATCACTTTGAGATAAGGAACCTTATTCCGGAAACAATCGTGTCACAAATTATAAGCAAAATTCTACTTATTTAATTTCGTTAACCATAACCCGGAAACGACCGAGTCTAAAGTTAAAACCCACCGACGTCAGTCGGGTTTGAATCCAACAACTTGGGATTAGTAGACCAACGCTGTATCTACTACACTACTGAGGCCGGCAGTCAAAAGTTAAGGCAAAAATCAGTCAGATACCTCTGTCAGTGGAATACATGTGCTAAGATTGTAGGGTAGAAATTCCAGACGAGCAGAGGAGGCTGGGATGATAACTCAACTACTCCAATGCAGATGGCGTACTGTGTACTGACTTGATCGGTGTACGATGTCTGTACTCTAGACTTCAGTCTGTGTTTACGAGTTGTGGTACGTTCATCAGTCCCATCCAAATGGAGTTGTACACGGTTACGGATCATGCAGATATGATTTTCGTGTATAGGCAAGCAAATGGAAGCAGAAAGGTTGTACAGGGTAAGTATCCACGTAGGAGACATCCGGTTCTCACCACGTTTTGATGACTGTTCCAACGATTAAGTGAAACAGGAAAATTGTTACCACAGTACAACGACCGAGGAGGACGACGAACTACACGGACCCCCGACTTACTGTTTGCTCGCATGGATGAGGCGCCTGCAATCAGCACTCGATCAGTTGCACGTGAAATGAATGTTTCATACAGTACTGCGTGGTGAATATTACGTGAAACGCAGCTACACCCCTACCATCCACAGAAAGTGCATGGTTTGAGTCCTGCTGACTTTGCACTTCGTGTTGTGTTCAGCCAATGGGTCTTGCAGCGCCTTGCAGTCAATCCTCACTTTCCTGCGTATGTACTCTTCACAGATGAAGTCTGTCTTACCAGAGACGGAATGCTAAATAGTCACTATAGTCGTCTTTGGATGGATGAGAATCCCCACGCTACGGTTGGGAAGAGTCATCAGCACAAATTTTTTAGTGAATGATTACGTACTAGATTCGTTATAGTCAATGATTACGTACTAGACCCGTTTCTTCTTCCTCCCCGCCTAAATGAAGCAGTGTACATAGTGGTGGTCAGAAACGTACTACCCAGGTTCCTGGAACACATCCCACTTGTCGTTCGTCAACGGATGTGGTTTCAACGTGATGGAACCCCATTTCACTTTGGACTGAGGGTTCGTGAGCACCTGGATCAGACATTCCCTGCAAAATGGATAGGAAGAGGAGGTCCTGTTTCGTTGCCAGCTCGTTCACCTGATCTCACCTCACTTGATTTTTTGATGTGGGGCCATGTGAAGAATATAATGTATGGCACACCTGTCGAGACTGAAGAGGATCTCATGGCAAGAATTCTCGTTGTCTGCTATACTGCTCACATGACATCGGGGATATTCGAACGGGTACGACATAATTTTGTGCGACGATGCCATGCCTGCATTGACGCAGGGGAACGCCATTTTGAATATTTATTATAAATGTAGCAGCTTATGAAAGGTGCAGGTAAACGGCATTAAATGAGTAAAATTTTGCTTATAACTTTTGACTCAATTGTTTTCGAAATATGGTTCATTATCTCAAATTTATCCATTTGTCCTCCACCATTATCCCTGAAAGTTAGTAACATCATCACGAATACAAAGACATGTCTATGTTGTTGTAGCTTGATCATACACTTGGAAGTGACCAAACAATCAATTCACAACTCTTATACATAAGTACATACCACCTTTCATCCCCTTAGGGGTACATATTCGTAAATTCCTACGAAACTCCTATTGTTATGCAAACCATACATGTCTGTAAAATTTCAGCTCGATTTAAACTCAGAAATGGCCAAAAAATCAATCAACAATTTCAAAATGGAAGGACAACATAAATACATTTGTACAAACGAAGCTAGCTTGTAAAAACTATCCCTTTTCCTTGCCGTAGAATCCGTACATTGTCTGCCATTGACTTAATTCCTTCTGAGGTTTGGTAGTTAGCTTTGTTCCCTCTCATCGCTGGGCACGGACGTGGCAGGCGGTGGCCCCCGACGAAAGAGAGCCAGGCAGTGTTCGTGAACTACATAGACGCTTAGCAGAAACGAAGTATCCAGGAGCGGATTTCAGGTCGATATGCTCGTACTCCCGTCAGCATAATCCACCCATCATTCGCGAACCGCTTGCAGAGTCAGCGCTGCTGTCCTGCCCTTGTTCGTGTCTTCCCCATTCTCATTCCCTGTTCCTACCCTTCCCTTGACCCTTTTGGGGTAGTCTCCACAACCTCGGAGAATAAGTGTACAGCTTCTCTAACACGCATGGCTGCAGCTTAAGCGATACCCGCGAGGTATCGATACTTAGATTTCCACTCGTAGGTGGGTGCGAAAGTGAGAGAACAGAAAGAGAGGGTATCGCGCCATCGTTTGAGGGTTGCTAGCTGACTGAGATGCCTTTATGGCTCGAAGGGGATATACCGCTGAAACTTAATATTTGTAGCTGAAAGCGCTGTGCAGGGTTAGTGAGTCCTGGACGAATTCTGTTTGATGAAGCTTATGAATGGTATGATGGAGCGCATCGTAAAGGCCAAATTAGCGCTTCTGCAAGGGTTTACTTAGCAAAGGGATGTTGAATCGAAATTCTTTTAGTGAGGGATGTATACATTGACTGAGATAATTTTATGCTCTAGAATTCTCTTTTTGACATGATTCATGACTTCACATTAAAAATATGTAGTTTCATAATTTTCCTCGCCAAAACGTAAAATAAAAATCCCAATTGACAATGTTATGATAATATCATTGAAATTGACAACGTTATGACAATCAACGAAACAAAGATATTTTTACTAATTTAAGTTATAAGGAACGAAACTCGGTGCTATATGATATTTTTAAATAGTTTAACTTACATTCAATGCCTTAGGTATTCATTGGAATATCATTTGATATTTAAGCTCATTAGAAAACAATACACATGAAATATTTTGTTTATTGCCTTTTATTTGCTTAATGGTGGAAGGAAGTGGTGGGATGTTGATATAACTATTCTGAACTATTTCCATCCCTATTTTGTTTTTGTGTTTCGCGAGGAAGAATATCTGAAGATTTCTCGATACTATATGAATATCTGAA
>NNCF01128070.1:266756-281372 GCA_002313205.1 Laupala kohalensis | reverse complement strand
TAGCGCATTCAATGACAATTTCTCGTGAATTTGCCACTTCACGTGAAATCGAATCAAAATATACAGTGGCATCGAAGAAGAGCCACGAAGAAAACGTGAAAACAGAGCGTCAGATCTCTGTGAAGTTTGTCTTCGTCAAAAAGATAGAAAGACACAATCGTCATGCTGTGATTGCAACAAACTATTGTGCTAAGAAAATAGCTTCGTGTGTTACAAAGAGTGTGCCCCTGAGTGAGAGCACCGTGTCCCTCATTTTCTACAACACGCTTTTCCACAGTTCAACAAGAGTTCGAAGGTGCGAAATCACAAAAGATATAAACTTCCACTTTATGATTTTTTTTGCATGGATACAAGATTTTAAAGCATGTTTTACGTTGTATTTTCTTACCTTGATAGTAGAAAATTTGTAATTTTGTGTGTGTAATTTACTTAGAATTTTTTCAAATAAATACATAAATTTTACTAAACTATATATTTGTTTCACTCTTTCTCTAACAAACGTATTTTTTACAATTCTGAAGGAAGAAGGGAATATAAAGATATACTATTTTACTGCATGTGTAGCAAAAAGCCTCATAAAGAAGCTCGGGTCATAGATTTAATTTTTTCATTTAAAAATATGATTTCCAGCGTGTAAATAATAATAAAAATGCATGAACATAATGTTTATCTTTGAGATAAAAAAATCTGAAGTGAAAACCAAAATAAATTACTTCATTTAAACTATATTTACTTTGGGGTGGAATGCACCCCGCGCGTGTGTTCAAGTTCCACTATTCGTCGCGTGAGCTTGAGGTATAAAAGCAAATACAGATAGTTCATAACTAGGTTTACTTATTCGTTTAACCAAAACTGTTAATCTATAGTTGACTTACTTATTCGTGTAAAGAAGTCGTTTCGTCGATTTATTTTTTATTTCACATATTTATTATTTAATACATAATTTTGGCAATTTTCAGGTCATGAGGCCAGATCTGCCACTTAACCGTGACATTGTGAGGGAATTGGGACAGAGAGATGATGGATAACCGAGGAACGTATGGAGTACTGAACCAATATTGCGGGGAGTAAGCGCAGGAAAACGCAGCTGATATCGTCACCGAGTTCGGCCAAGCGGAGTTGGACCAGTGCTCTATCGCTCGTTAATGTGGTGAAAGCGAAAACTCTTCCCCTATATCTTTGCTGTCGGTGATGACATTTGTATGGAGAAAAAAAAATTGTTAACCAAGTGACACACATTTATTCAGTAAAATACAAAAGGGAGAAAATATCTTCCATTTCCTCGTCAATCGACTGATTTTATTCTTCTTGTTTGCTCTTTCCCCTCTTTTGATCCTTTCTATCTCCCACCGTTGAGTCTCTCTGCGACTAATTACCCTTTTGGGCGCCCAGTTCCATCCCTCCTGTGCGTGAGGGCTTTCAGAAACTCCTTTCCAAACGCGGAACTTCCCCTCTCCGCCACGGCGACGTCTGCAGCGCTGTAAGGTTTCCCGCAGCTGTGTGACACGACGCTATGACGTCCATAAATTCAGATCACAAAGCAGCGTATGCAACGTGATGCTACGTAATTAGAACTCTGCTCTGAACTTCAATCGCGCAAGTTTAATCATGAAGATCTCTTAATGTCTTTTACGGGTTTCTAACCCGAATTAATAATGTATCTTTCTTTACTACGTTTCTGCTTGACTATCCCGGGTGGGTGGTATTCAGGGATTTTATCCAAGAAATGACGAGGTATCTCTCTGTCTGTATACTCCGCCCAATCTGAATATTATGATGCTTGTTACCACATCACCTATTTGTTTTCTTCAAACTTTTTTCGGAATTCATATCTTTGCATCCGTTGAATTCATATCTTCCGACATGAAATACTTCAAAATGTTACACCCAAAAAACTCCCAATATATTATCGAAGGTAGTACATGAATGGAGAATAAGTTGAAAGGGCTGATATGAGGAGTCGCCTGAAATATAAGAATTCATAACATCTATAGTATCTTTCTTTGCGGCATATCACATGTTCATTCATGTGTTATCTTAATTGCTCATTAATATTCATAATTAATATTCTTCTAACAATGTTACACCATGATGTTGGCAAGCCCTAAAACTCCAAGTTTAAAAAAATGATATATTTTCATTAAACAATAATTATTAAGAAATCGTTTGATGTTCCCATTTTTAACTTTTCATTCATGATTTTTCCAAAAAAATATACTATAACACGTCTACTGTATTTCCATGTTCTCCGGCAAGCAACAGCAACTGCCTTCCTTAGCATGGGATCTTTGTTTTGGTCATTATATTATCCGTCAGAATGACAAACTGATGAACAATAACTTGAACGGAACGTAAATTCTATCCAAATAATAACCCGTGGTCAAGAATTTCCCGTAATGAAACTGTCTTCCATATAATGTTACGCGATTCCAATGGAATTCCTCTAAGAACAAGTTTAAATTATATTATTCAGCACGTACTAATAAGATCACGTATTAAAGAAAGTTTAAGTCTACAAACACTTACGGATTCTTGAGTACACCGGACAGAGTAAGCATGGCGAATCCGTGTCTGAACTCGTGAACTCCGCGAGGTGCCAATCCGAGGATCTCGGGTGCTGATGCCACAGGGCACTGGTTGACCCAGGGGACTCGTCGCCGTCACTATTAGCCCCTCAAACGTCCAAGAGCATCCCTCGGGTATGTCACTAATGGAGTCGCTTTGTCACCAAGTTAGGCTCACGAATCGCCTGTCGGTATCATCTCCATCGTACTCACCAGAAGATTTACTATGTATTAACTAAAGTTACTACATAGTAAAACTAAAGTTAATACATAGTAATAGGAAAAAAATGATTCCATGAACTGAAAATATTACCCAAAACTTTGTTTGGGAATTGTTCTAATATTTGAAATTTGATACCCCGTATTAGTGGCAACACATTTAAAAAATGTTTTATAAAAAAAATGATTTAGCTAAAGAAGTTGACGAGTTTCAATTTCCAATTAATTATTGTTTTTAAATAATTGTAGTGAATATTAAATAATACCAATTCCTCTTATATTTTAACATTCCATAGTACTCTTAATACTAACTGATTAAATGACAAATTAATTTCATGCATGCTGTTATTGTATCTCATTATTCGTCTTAGATTATTTCTATATATACGTACACAACTGTGCCGAGGTCGAGTATCTCCGTAGCCGCATCCTTGTAAAGGATTTTCTCCGGTTTTCCTTCGGGAAGAGGTGAATTCATGTATAGACCCACTAGACCTATATACTCGTATGCGCCATATGTGGACGTAGGGGTAACAGTGTACTGTTATTATTAATATCGAATTTTCATTGATTTTAATAGTTCCGATATAATGTTGTAATGATAAATTGATAACAGTATGTTTTTTGTTAAATAACTTATTTTACAAATAATAAACTCGCAACTTCGTTCGGACCCTTGATCGGAATTCATAGGATGGTCCCTTCCTTCCAGAGGTGAATTAGCTCATTAACCCCCATACGGAGTTTGTAACATCTTTCTTAACGATATTATTACAATTAGTATTATTAATATTTTTCTCATGATTAGATTTTAGGTTATTGTGTTATCTTTATGTGTTTGTTGGTCGTTAAGTTATGTGTACTTGAGAAACGATCCGCCTTCGTATTTCAAAAACAAATGTCCAATGCAATACCGCAGAAACTATAAATCTGAAAAGACTGAAAATAAAAACAAATGTTCTTTTAAAATTTGTGCTATGAGCTGAATTCGATTTGGATAGCTAAATTTTTTTATAATAAAGCCTAATGATTAGGTTTTGAGTAGTGAAATTTCTACAGTTTTACATAAATCATGGATCAACAAGAGACATGGAAAAGGTATTATGTTTCCAATTGAAGTATTTTTTAATTTATAATTAAAGATGTCAAATTCCCTTCCCTCTTCATAATTAAACATACGTGTCATTAAATGTTACTCAACGTTTTCCTCTACTCTATATGGACAGTAAATGTGTCTCATACTGTACAAAAAATGATTTTATAAATCGTAATATCTAAACTTAATTATATTTACACATTACTGTTTCGTAATTTGAAAAAAATCTCATTCAAGATGTTCCTCATGCCAAAACACGATGCTCTACATGAAAGTATTTTGACAAAATCTCATTTTCGTATTAAAACGTACCAAAAATTGTTTCCGTGGAATAATTTACTTCTTGAAATCTCAATATGTTCCTTCTTGACTTTGAAGAAACACGACTATTATTTGCATTAAAATTTCGAAATCTTTTACTAGCATTAAGAATAAATAAATGTTTCTCGCCTTAAATAATCAAATCGGTCTAGTTTCATTTTTTGTTTCATTTACTTTTAGTTCCAAGTCTTTAAAGATGCCATTATTAATCAAGTTGTTGCTGAGTTAAAGAAGCGTCTGTTTTAGCGACTGGAACTTTCATTAGTTTTCCCAACGTCTGCGTGTTACATCCCCTAAAGAGCAATTCAGTGGAAGGATTTGTGTCAAGTTCATCACTCTCTTATTGAGAAAAAGATTAACTTGGCATTTTTGGAATTCCAAGGTAATTTGTGAAATTTCATGAATACCTCCAAGTGAAACAACTTTTAGACATAATTTATTTATTATAAATAAGATAATGATTTTGAATACACTCAATGACAATGTTAAACTAACAAGTCATATAAAAGGCTATTAAGTGTGTTCCATTAAAGTTCAGAATAAAATAGTTTATACATAGGTAATAGTGATTATTACATTGTTGTCATAAGCTGTTATAGGGGTGGTCAAATCAACCGTCTCGACCCAAATCTACCTTTTTGATTTTGGTAAAACCCTATAGGTTAACCGCCCCTGATCCCCGATCGTTTATTGAAAATAGTAGTACGTCTTTTCAGATATTAACTGATACAAAGTATTCTGTAGACCAAACCAGATTTCATCATGAAAAATAAGGAAGGTTCTAGTTGATGTAATACTCTATAACCTCGTTTAGCATATATTTCTGGCATTTCTACATAACCTGATGTACTCAGAGGAGCGAGAAGTAATATTGATTGTATAACTACAGATTCAGGTACGGATATTAATTGTCATTTTAACTATTAGTCACATGTACATAAATTCAACAAATGATCCGTTTTAAGGTATTGATAATTAATTTCATTCTGATGTAGTTTAGGATACATGGATTGATGATTATTGGCAGAGAAGAGTGATTTGTCAGTGCCTCGCATTGATCGTTATCACGCAGACACTTGTATTGCTCGTGACCATAATNCAGATTTTGTCTACTGTTGCTAGAAATATATTAGCTTATTCCAATAGCAACAGTTTCTTTCGAGTCTGCATTGAGTACGAGCGAACAAGTACTACATGCAAGACGGATTTGGTTGACACCGTCTAGATTAGACGAATTCGATCCGAACAAAGAACTAATAGCGGAAGTTGTAGAAGATTTTGCTCTTAAAGCAGATCTTCATATAAAACATTCTTATTTTATCATCGCGTACATTTTTGATTACTAATATATTTATTTGATATTCTCTTTCGTACGTTTCGCAGTGTATCCTGCACGCTTACGTAGTGACTGTGCAGTTGGTCCAAGTCGACCTACATAAATGTTTACTATAGTTTTAGACCGTGATTCTTTAATTACTTTATTTATTTTTATAAATTATTTGTGCTTTTGTCAAAATAATTAATACTTATAATCTGTATCGTTTCATGTGATAAAATTGTCATTATCATTAAAAATATATTCATATTTTACATAAACTTATACATAATTTATAAATGAAAATTTTAAAAATTTGTGCAAAAGAAAAAAAAACAAAATCTGCTCAAAATCATTTGCAAATCGTTCATTTCATTATAAATATTTTCAGCGATTCTTACACTTTCTTTAAAATCAATGGTATAATAAACTTAGCCCTGGATTCGGACCAACGCGCGATAAACACAAAAACTACTTCGTATCAATATTCTTGGTTATGAAAAAAATTTGGAGTGTGCCCCACTCAACGTCCCAATTATAATTCATTACATAACTCATGCAACTAAACGCACCATTTTTTTTCACCGGTGGAAGCCTCCCACAAGCATTTAGGAACTTTTATTATTATTTTCAAAGTAGGAAAGGTGGGAAAGGTGCCGCCTTAAATGCACTATTCTCTTCTTTATTTACTTTCATTTTTTTACCTCATGGGGCCTCTTTGCATCCCTAGGTTTCAGGAAGAGGGCTATTTTAATATTTCATTTATACTACATTTTTTAACATTACATTAGAAATCAATAAACCTGTAAAACTATAAAAATAAATTTTTAAATAAACAAATAAATTAAACTAAAATAAACCAAATCCAAGAAAAACAATATAAAATTAATTTTGACTAGTTGGCTTGAAGCAACTTTTCCAGTCTTCCCGGGGAAAGAAGCTGAAATGTGTAGGCGACGCCGTAGTGTCGGCGTGTAACCTTCCGCAGATCGGTCCGCAACCACCGGTGCCCCGCCGACGCATTCTCTCTCCAGAACCCGAGAGGCACGCCGCGCGATCTCGGCTCCCTGCGTTTGCTACACGCGAAAATGTGTGCTTCGAGTTCGTGGAGGAGGTCTGAGGGCGTATCGCAGAGCTAAATCTACCGAGAATTGTTTTCGAGCACCTGCGAAGACTTCTCACGCATACGTGGCTGTTGGTGCAAGCGGTTAGGAGGTGTCTTTTCTTGAAGGGACTGAGGTCATGAGAGCACAAGAGAGGGCGAAATAATTTGAATTTAGAAAACACGTTTCTCAATGTGAAGCCGCCAAGAAAGATTCCGATCGAGCTTCACACCCAGATACTTGACATGGGGGGACTAAGGGAGATGCGTGCGGCCGAGAACGACGTTGCTGAAAGGGTTGCGAGGTACCACACGCCATAACAAAACTCACGCCACTAAGCGCCCTACATAACACTAAAATTTTAAGAAAAAAGAAAAACACTTCAAAAAAGGAATTATAATATATTATAATTATTAAACAAGATAACATATTTAAACGATCAATCGGTTTCAAAATATTTATCAGCACAGTACATGGTAAACTGTCAAAAATCATAATAACACATTCAAGAATAGATAATAAAAGACTTGCATTCAAGTACATATTGCATGAATTACTTTCCACATTAAACTCCTTGCAATAGTCATATAGGCTGATATGGGACCTCCGAATATTTTCGCTGTAACTAGAAATCGGTGCGACGTACAGGAATGCGGTTAAGCAATCTGTACACAGAATTAAATGACCAATCAAAATTCTTCTATACATATTTTCAAAATATTCAAAATTTTGAATATTAAGAAACGCGGTGTGTAAATGACGTTGGTATGAGGTGGCCAGAAAGAGGTTTCTATTCCCAATACATTCAAAGTCAAATCTCAAGTTTGGTTTCGATGCATCAATTTGTTCGTGAGAAATCAGGGAACAAAATTCTTAACATACATACACACGCATATACGTCATTTGACATCATCCCCAAAATTTGACAATAGACCAAATCTCCTGGCGCCAATTCGCAAAGGTCCGAAGAGATCTCAATTTCTTTTCTCGACCGATTACAATATTTTCCTTTACACACAGTCTGTGTTATTGGAAAGTAAAAGAGATAGACCTGTTTTTTAAATAATGATCCGGATGTAAGTCGCAGATGACTCAGTTTGGCATCTTCCTCATTCACTTTGAGTTCTTAGGGGATTTCTTTTCGCTTCTTCGCCAAAGCTCAATGTTACAAGTATTTTTAGCATTTTCTCGATTTTAGAAAGCCATATGAACAAATAGAGGACCAAACTTCCCAGTAGATTCCCGGTAATAAGAAGTAATAGCGCAATTTTTTTTTACAAGAGCAAGTGGTAGATAAGGAAACCATCATGTTAGTATATTTTCATTTTCAAAAGTACCTCAAATGAGTATATCAAGTGTTTCAGTAGTTACTCCAGAAATGAGATTTTTTTTCCAAAGTCCAAAGGGCTCTAATGACCTTGACGTTGACGAGCCTTAAAGCCCCACAAAGAAAATTGTCCAAAGACTATTCACGTAAATCGAAATTTCCAGAGCATATTAACAATAAATCTTTTTAAAACCAGGGAAATACCAATGAGGCGATATTTCATAATCAGTTCTCCTTGTTACGCAGAATACATTTGTGCAATATATTAACTAAATGTGTATTGATAAGAACAATTGAAAAGGAAAACATTTAAACACTCCCTCGTCTATGTTCCGCTAACAATTTGTTAGTTACATTTTCTGCTTTTACCCAAAGATAAGTTCCAGAATGAGTTCTGAAGTATTTAATACCGTAGTTCAAGTTTCATTTTCAGCTATTCTTTTGTGATGTCTCATTGTAATTATTTTCCTCTACTTTTACCAAATTTAATAGCCATACCTATCTGCTCAAATGTACTTCCATTCCCAATAGATGTAACGAACATAGCAAGATATTGAACATCAACAAATACAGTAAGATCCTGAACGTCAGAAAAGGTCACCATATGAAAATTATAGACTGGATCTCTTAATTTTATTAAGTAAGTATCAATCCAAATCTTGTGGTCATACCTACTTCCTAAACTTAGCGACTTCTAAGCAAGAAGAACTGTTTTACGCGCATAAAGCTTTCACAAGATTCATTAATTTCTGTTCACGATTAATGGGTAAAAATATAATATCGGTTACTAGCTCGTAAAATTTATTTCTGATGCTTTCACCTGCATCTGTAGAAGCGTAAATTCAGAAAATGACTAAATACAAAGGAGAAAAATTACATAAATTGCCAGAAGGTAAAAGAAAACAATATAAATACGCTGAAAGAATAGTTACGTTAATTTAATGGAAGCATGGTCGAGAGTAACCTACAAAGAGACGTATGGTAAAAACAATTATCATATTAGCTCAAAAAACAAGGGACGCTCATATCTAAGAATACTGTTTAAAAATGTATCACAGTCACAGAAATGTTAGAAGTAATTTTGGAAGAACAGGTAAAACTGACAATAAAACTAGAGTACGTCCGAAAGGAGACGAGAGTGCAGCTAATACAATGTGAAAGTGCGGAGTAAAGCGATCAGAATTATTTGTGGAATTAGATATGTTAAGCTGAAGGAAGAGGGAGAAGCTATCAGAAAACATAGGAATTTCATTGAAAGAAAAAATGCGTTAATGAAATTGCTGTAATTACAGCCATTCTTTAGACAATATGGTACATCCATTATTGGGTAATAATGATGGAAACGGTATCGATGGAGTATAACGGACATTCATCTCGATGTACTAGAAAGAGGATTAAACACGGTAGATATATTAAAATATATTATTATTATAAAGATATTATACAAAGTAACTATTTTCATTCTTAATTTAGTTTAGCGCACGCCTTAAATTATACCGTAGGGCACAGAAATGTTAAATCTGTCACTGCCTTAAAATCCATTGATAGGATGGTCCCTTGTTTACTTCTGAAGAGTAAATTATATATCATTGTCCACCAAGTAGTCACACACAGTTTTTTAAATGATTTATTGCCCGTAAATGTATTATTATTATTATCATCATCAATGTATGTATTCAGCATATTGATAGGGAGTGTTCCATAGCAATATCAGTCGTCATTGTGGCAACGCGGGTGAGTGATAAGCGAATAAGATGGAGGGTAAATGATGAGTGAAAATTGTGTGGAAATGAAAGGCAGAGGAAAGGATAGAACCCCCAGAAAACCTGCTGCGAATCACTTCGTAAATTTTACTTGGATCAACCGAGGTTAGAACCAGCGATTGCGTCATGAGCTATCCCACGGGTCGTCCATTATTATTAATATCAAATCAATAATATCTGAGGAAGAAATTACTGCCATGAATGCTCCAGCGAGTGTTTCGAATTAGAACAGAGGCAGAGTTTGGAGTCGTATTCATGTATCAACGCTGCTGCATGAAGTGAGGTAGAGACACATTTCTTTCCCGTGTATTGTATTGAAGACACGCAACCACTCATTCCACGACGGCGGGGTGAGAGGGAAGTTCTCCCACTAATGGATTACTCGTCCGCGCTCAGCTGCTACTCACTCACGCACCCTTAAAAGACAAACACACGACATTCTCTTGAGATTACGTGTTAAGTAATTTCATAAATTTTTAGTAAGTATTTAAAAGCTGCTTTTCATTTTTAATTCAGGAATTTATATTTAAGGACATTTAATATTTCTAAGTAATTTTCTTCAAAAAGAAACGAAATATATCAATAGATTGAATCTAAAAATTTAGAGTTATCAAATCATTGCTTTTATTGTTATTTTTTGGTGAATTACATTACTTTAAATTATTTTCTAGTTAATACAATAAAGTGATTTCTTCAATTTTTAAACTTGATAACAGAGTTTCATTAAATATTAATAATTATTTTAATGCACCCTTCTTGTTATTTATAATTATTTATAAAATAAATATATTTTTAGCGATATTAATATGTGGCGTTGTGTATATTACCCCTGCAGCCCAGATTTTGCCACGGTTTTCCTCTGCGTACTTTGATCGGAATTAATACGATAGTCCTTTACTTGCTTGTAGAAATTAAAGTAGCTTATTGTCCTCCATACGGTCACGCGCAGTTTCAATAGCTTTGTTGACAATAAATCATTTAATGCTTAATACTTTCGAAGGGAGTATTAATGGGAGGACAATCCTTAAGAAAACTTTTGATTTGTGTTTACAACTTTCAAACCGAAGTACCTGTCTTTATGATTTCTTTATTTGCATCTGTTACTTTTTTAATCGTAAGCAATCTAAGAAGATTCCCCTTCCCCAAAATAGATTGTGATCTAAAATGATTGTATGATGATTCATATGTTTGAGGTGATGAGTGAACACACTAAACATCTTATGGTAGATTCGTGGTCACGATTCTTTTTGGTGATTCCGACAGCAGATGAAGCCTCAGAGCCGGAGACTCGTCCTCCTTGTCACTATAATCACGCGCTTCCGGAACACAGCGAAAGACGCGAAGTCAAGCTCGAGGTATGTGGATAGGTCATGAATCAAAATTCAAATTCGTAACGTCAAAACTCATCACATACCACTCGACAACAGCTCATCATCAAAGGAAAATTGAAGCCTTCAGTTAGTTTTTGCGAGTAAGAGAAAGCTTCTAAAGATTTCGCTTTTGAATTTCGAAAAGCGTGTAGAGTAAATGATTATTCACTAATATATTTTTTAAATATAATTATTAAACTATAATAACTAATATATTTTTACTGGATTGTGTATATGAAAAAATATATTTGTTTCTACCATATAAAACTTTTTTCTGTTTCTGTGAAACAGTGTTAGATCAAAACGCTTTTTGAAACAATTTAAGAAGTAAAATTAAATATAGGATGTAATTCAATAACAAGGACTGAAAAATAAGTAAATTATTTCTCATATGTTCCTCTTGAAATTAGGTTTAACGAATAAGGGAGTGACAATTTTTTGTGATGTAAGCGGACATGAATGCTTCATGGAAAATTAATACTAAGTAAATGGGTATATTTTCTTCTTTAGTATATATTACCATTTTCTCCCAACTTTTCGTAATCTCACTGTACTAGCATATATAGAAACGAAGGGAACACACAACGCTACGCAAACAACGTTACAAATTCATAATTCTCTTTGGCGAGCTCGTTGTATCAGAAGGCCATTTTCCGAGTCTTCGTAAAATATACCATACTCATAAAACCCTTTGTCAAGTACACAACCAACACTTTTTACGACACATGCATTACGACTTGACTGTAAACCATCGAGATAGAATTAACTGCCACGTTGTTACCTCATAGTCTCATGCACTGCAACCGGAGATTGAATCCGCTTTCACGCAATCAAAATCGGAACTTATATTAATACATGGAGTAAAAAATTCTAATAAATCTGGATTGAACAAAGAGACGTGGAGATGAGGCTCTGAGTCATAAAACTCGAATAAGATCAGATTCCTCACATCGCTGCTTCAATCGAGATATCGATCTTCTTTGCGGGGGAGAGGGAAAGCGGAGATCCTTGACTCACTCAGTCACTACCTTGCACATGCACAAAAGTTCGCGAAGAGAAATATACGTCAGACAGGAGTTCCCACTAAAGAGAAATGCGGTAATTGAAAAAACCGTCTCCCCAGAACTTTTGAAACAAACAAACAAACAAAAAAACCGAAACAAGAAGGAAATTGGTGATGTGGTAATGAGAAAAATGTGGTGAAGTGATGGAAGCAGTATAGATACAAAATATTCCAGACTTATACAAAATCTTCCTTCCGCCTTATATTAAGTTCTCTCTCATATTTTCAATAGCTCTTTCTTAGAAGGTGTGTTTCCTGATATATTTAACAAATCTAAAGTGAAACCATTACACAAGAAAGGAAATAAAAGTGACGTTGGAAACAATCGACCCATATCTTTATTACCAACTATCTCCAAAGTCCTTGAAAAAATATTCTATAACTGACTTTTAAACTTCTTATCGCATAATAATGTTCTCTCAAACAATCAACATGGTTTCAGGACATCCCTTTCTACTAACAGTGTCATATTTTCTTTTTCAAATGATGTAACCATTTCTCTTGTCCGTGCTTGAAATCAAGGTATTTTTCTTCAGTTATCGAAAGCATTCGATGTAATAGATCACGAAATTCCTCTTTCAAAACTGAATTCAAAAGGCATGTCAATTCGTGGATAGGTGCATCAATTGCTAACTATCTACTTAAAAGATAGGCAACCATGCCGAAATTTCCCATGTTGAAAATAAGGTATTCCAACATTATCTTTCAGAAACGAAGCCACTTACTTGCGGAGTTCCTTAAGGTTCAATTTTAGACTCTATCCTCTTTTTATTGAACGTGAATGATATGCCATCCACCACACCTGATGGAAAATGGTGCTCTCTACTGATGACACTAATTTACTACGTAAACATGCCAATGTGCAAAAAGTTCTATTTCTTGGTTTCTTCCTCTTGGTTTCATTCAAATCGTATCATTATTCATATAGATAAAACTGTATTCATGTCATTTCACAATACTGTAACAAAATCTCTTTATCCTACATCACTTTGCGTAAACGGTACCCAAATAAAAACTGTCAAGTTAACTATATATTTAGGGTTCCATATTTGGGACAACCTCAAATGGAATTGTCACATTGATAAACTGAATTCCAAACTAAGCAAATTGTGCGATGCATTGCGTACTCTAGGCAACGTTTTTAGTCAACACGTTTCTCGCTGCGTGTATTTTACAAATATTTATTCTCATATACGATACGGCATTATCTTTTGGAGGCAATTCATTAAGAGCATTCAAACTTTCATTTGATTCAAAAGAGGAAAGTTCGGATTATTTGTAAATCTCATCCCCGAAATTCACGTAAACCTTTATTTAAAGAATTATATACTCTCCCTCTCCCTTGCATATATATTTATGAAGTATATTGAGACCGTGGAATGAATTGATTAATAATTCAATCACGCGTTCTCAAAATATTAACATAAAGATCGTGGGTCAACATGGGAGTTCGCGGAAAGAGACTTGGGTGGTCTGAAGCTTAGCAAGGCGGTTCTACTTCAAAAAGCTTACTAGAAAGTTTTGGGAATACAAAAACGCCATAAAAACCTTTATTTGAAAAAATCAAAAGTAGAGACCAGGACACGTGATCAGAAACACACAAGTTTGAACAGGAATCTTTAGAAAGACGGGGGCAAAATTTAGAAGAATAACGTAATAAAAACCTTTATTTGGAAAAAGATCAAAAGAAATAGGAAGCAGGACACATGTTTTAGTAGCCTGCTAGTCTGAACACGAATATTTCAAGAAAGAGGGCGGATGTTAGGGAATATTATTTCCCAAAGCAACGTGGGAAATAATATTACTTTTGAGGCAAACGTCCAAGCAAAAAAGGTTCGCGACCCAGGTCTCTTGGGGGACATGAATCCTAAAAGCAAGTCTCAACAGGAATCTTTAGAAATGTGTAATTTTGCGACATGGGTTCGGCAATAATACGATTGCAAAAATTCAAAAGAATGTGATAAAATTTGGGCTAAAAAAAAAGAAATGCCGACGCTCAGAACAAGTGCTATCTAGACAGTGAACGATGTCGAATGCCGCCTAGCAATAAAACAATAAAACCGAGGTCTTTTGAAGCATACCGCCTCCACAAATAGAGAAGGGACAAAAATAACAAAATGGCCGACAGACCTTCATCTCGAGGAAAGAATCTTAGAAGTAGAGAGAGGGGGGTGCAGCCAATGAAATGTCAAGGGGGGAGGAGTCAAATGGAATGATTGGAAACATGAAAATACAAAGTACATCTTTTCGGAAACTACCAATTAAAATTAAGAGGGGGAAAAGAACCGAGATCTGGCAGCAGAAGCAAGGACTGTGAAGAGGGGGAACGTCACGTGACGCAAAATTAGCTATAAAAAATTAGTGCACAGCGGCAAACGAGGAGAGAGGAGAAAATTTTTGGCGGGGAGTAGTTGGAAGAGAGAGGAGAAGATAAGTTTTTTTTTGAGCGAGGCGAGGAGGATAAGTTTTTTTTTG
>NNCF01128070.1:243700-265535 GCA_002313205.1 Laupala kohalensis | reverse complement strand
ATAATTCCCTTTCAAAAAATATAAAAGATATTAATAAATTGAATACCTTCAATACTGCGGTTAAACGTTTTCTAATGCACTATTGCTTCTATAAGAATTGACTGATTTTAATAAAAGCAGTTAATGAGAGATTCGATTTATCAATAAATGTTGATTTCGGATGATATAATTGATGTTAATTTCTCTTATACTTTGTCACGCCATTATTATAGTATTCTAGTTACTGATTAAATTCCTTTTCTTGTGCATGTTGTTTCGATCCTTTTTATTTAATATAGTTTATTTCTAACTGTACGCAACCTTAGCGCGGCTGTATGCGTTATCCGTGTAGCCACATCCTGGATCGGGGTTTTCTCCGGTTTTTCTCAGGATAGTGGAAGATATTTCATGTCATTTAAAACTTTTGTTGTTATTATCAATCTCCAATTTTCACTTCACATTATATCTACGATTCCAAGCGAAAGACACATGCACTCCAACACCGCTCGCATGTGGCACATTGGCATGTTTACGTAGTAAATTAGTGTCATCAGTAGAGAGCACCATTTTCCATCAGGTGTGGTGGATGACATATCATTCACGTTCAATAAAAAGAGGATAGTCTAAAATTGAACCTTAAGGAACTCCGCAAGTAAGTGGCTTCGTTTCTGAAAGATAATGTTGGAATACCTTATTTTCATCAGGGTGGCATCATTATTGCATTGAGTAATTACTCTGGCACTGCATTTTCTTACTCACCTCACCAAGACTCAGATGAGAGAATCCAGGAGCATAATATCATATTAAAATTGTTAATTTTTCATTAATTCATTTTATCTTTTCCTTCGTGTCTCGTGGCCTTCTCTATAAATTTACATGTTCTGAACCTTCGCTCGGTTGATTCATTTCTCTTACCATACGCTCAGCACTTAATATTGTGCCTAAATGTCAGGGAAGTCTAAATCTTCCACCACTCCACACACGGTAATGGAGCATTGCACGACATGAAACGAAAAGACACGGAGAACATTCATGTTAATCATACGTGCAGTCAAAAAAGTAAATCACTATTGAAATGTAATAGATTGAGATCGACATGGAAGCTAAGATCACCGTAATAACCTTCGTTTTTGACGTTAATCTAAGCCTCTGCAAAATCGCAAAAATTGTTTCATTAAAAACATTCTATTGTCAGAGTGATTATCCAGAGAATCATTTCTATTGTAAGTCAATTTTAAGTTAGAGTGTCAGGATATTTATGACGGAAACACATCAAAAGCAGAATGAAACTCTTCTATTAAAGGGTTCTCCTGGGGCGTTTCCCCGTCACATTTCATCACAATTTGGAGGAAACGTTATCATAAATGAAACTTCCAATCTGTTTTCATCCTCATAACACGAAAAGTTATATCATGAAAATAGCACCAAGACAAGGGTATCTTACTTCATCAAGTATGAAGTAATTTTGTTTATGAAAAGAGAAGTAGTAACAGAAGATTTATTATAATTTTCTGGGGGGGGGGAATATTTGGTGAAAAAATGGCATTACTTAGTAAATGATAAAATTTAATTAATACTGATATATGTAACGGAAATATGTATGTACTCATATTTTGTTTAAAATGTGACGAAACATTGTATCTATTCGTTTCAAATTTATTAGTATCATTATTTAACTATTAATTTCAGTTTGAATTTATTTTCAAAAAATGTTTAAATACTTTATTATTGATCTACCTTTTTGTATTGTCTTTCGTTTATCATGCTGTGTATTTTCTTTCATGTTTTCAGGACCAATAAAGATTATGGACATACCATCGAATCTTGCTAAAACTCTTTAGTTAAAACANAATAAAGATTATGGACATACCATCGAATCTTGCTAAAACTCTTTAGTTAAAACATCAACTTTGACTTATGTAATGAACCTTGTTTTTAGAATCTGTTTATTAAATTTTCCTTAATTCTGATACAATTTCTAATATAGCGTCGCCACCGAATTTTACAGACGAGTTAGTGTATATAAAATATTCTATAACCCTGTAATTAATATTCGTCAGCAATAAACACTCTGCAAGGTAAAACAACAAATTTAAGAATATTTTATTATATTCGAATTATGATCACTTTAGTTTTTTTCATTATGAAATAAAATTCCATCCCAAATTCAAAACGTTTTTGAACTTAAACTGTACATTCCTTTTTTAACATTTTATTATAATATTACCCCGTATTCCTCGACCTGCTGGCTATCACCAGGGTTCACATTCTCTTCCTTAATATCGCTTTCAGTGCGTTCTTCTCGCGAGAAGCATGAATACTATCGTTGCAAAATCGCCTATTGTCCTATGAGTTTTTCGGGATTAAAAGACGACAAACGTATCTTATTTGCCGCGTGTGAAACAGGAAATAGGGAAGAAATTAGTCCCGTTTGTTGATTTGATGGGATGAGTTGATTTGAGTGATTATTACCATTCAAGAGAAAAAAAATTATAATATTATTTCATTTTACCGACTTCATTTGGGTTACTGGATCGGATCCTTCAATCTGACGTAATACTACCAGCCGCAATCCAAACTCGTGGCTTTTGAGACCTTATTGACAACCTAGTGGCTTCTGAGACTCGACAAACAAAGCAATGACACGTTCGTCGACACCTCAGCTCGACCACGATCCCATTTCCTGTCAGTACCTACCTTCACCAGTAGACCAACTCACCCGTACACCCCTACTTCACCATCAACTTGTATTTGAATGACCGAGATTTGCTTGTACTTATCATGGTGTCACCAGGGATGGCGAATTTTTCAGATTCCGTTGCACCAATGAATTTTTCTAGGGGGAGGGGAATTTTTCAATCAATTTAAGAATTTTGGGAGTATTACTCAAGAACATTTTTACAGTTAATTTAACCGAGACGGCAAATTTTCGAAATTTTATTAATTCAAGTGGTGTTAAGTGAGTTACATGATGTCGTGAAGACACCTACCAACCACAAGAATGAGGTCACATGGCCAGAGGAAGAAGGGTAGTGGGTAATGACGTATAGAGTAAAAACCGTATATATTCCGCAGACAGATTAGACCCGAGGCAGAAGGATTCAGTTTCTGCGTGGGAGTTGCCCTGGAGTGACACCCCTGTGGCCAGTCCCTCTGCTCGACGACCGCCCGGAGGCCGGAAGCTGCGTGGACCAGTACCAGTTCCGCTCTCTTAGCACTCCTAGTCAGATTACGTCATGACTACCACCTGCTTCTCTCTGGCAGCCGCCTTGCACAACCTCGACCCGTTGTAAGTATAATTAAATGCCTGAATCTAGCTCTGAGTTTCACTGAACCGTTTCACTCTTTTCTATAATCTATCTAGTTATTTCCTCCTTCACGTCGTGTCCAACCTTAAGTGGCTCAGCTTGGCCAACCAATTACGAACCACAACGGAAGGACCGCGACAATGATTATCATTATTGTCGCTTCTTCTAGAAGGTGGTCGAATGAGACATGGACGTACCACCATTGTTTTGTTTTATAATATATTTTATAATTGAATTTTCGAATACACTAATCAATTCATTCAATCAAGTTATAAATGTAAATATTTTTCCTTTGTTGTATTTAGCAAGATTTTCCTATAAAACGAACATTGAAACTTTTATATCCTTTGACAAGATCATGGTAGGTCATACATACATACACATGGACAAGATATGTGATTACTTTTCAGTCAGGTGAAAAAGGTGACGAGACGGGAATATAACCCGGGACTCCAGCATTAATCGCAGTCTCCGAAGTTTAGGTGTAGATGGAAATGGCGATCATATGTAGAAAGTGAACGGGTGGTGTAGTGGTTAACACCCGTGCGATCAAAGCAGGAATCCCGGATTCGATTTTCGGCTTGTCGCCATTTTTACATGACTGAAAAGTTATCATTATTGCATAAATTCAAATTGATTAAATTTTATCGGAATCCTTTATCTATTTCCAGAAAGAAGAAAAATCCAAATAAATATTTTTCACTACTGTGAAGTCGAACGAGTGTGATATCTCCATCCTTCACTAGCTTGCACCCGTCGAATCCAAAAAGGAGCACCCATTGTAGGTGCACCTCCTGTCTCCCTGTCGCTCCGTCCATGTGACGGTGCACCGTCTTCCGCCGCACAGCTTTCGTCGCTCTGCACTGCAGCCTCCACTGCCGGATATTAAATTTGACGACCCACGCCAGAGGGAACGAAAGATCATTCTACAAGTGCGTGGTGCAGAGAGCCACAGCGCATCCGCTATCGCTCGAGACTACGTCGATACCAAAAAGCTGTCAACTTGTTCTTTTTTTTTATGAAATATTTTATAAAATACAATTTTAGAAATCAAAGTCTTGTCTCATTCAAATCCCTTCACTCCTTTACCTGTAAAAGATTTAAAAAACAAAATATTTTTGCATTGTTATAGTTCCAGAAAAAAAGGTTTTTAAAATATGATTTTGCCTTCCACTCGATATTTATTGTGTTTAAACCTTTTCGGCCGTATGTTAGTTATCGTCAGTATTGACACCTTATCGTAAGCAAAGTAGTAAACATCATCAACATTGATTCATTTGCCTTCCCTCGAGCAGATAGCTTACACTGATGACCAGAAGGCTACTGCGAAGGTCTCAAGGAAGATTAAATACTGACTAAAAGATGTTTCCTCTTTCAATAGTGAAAACATTGTTAAATTAAAACCACCGTAAAATTTAAGTTTTACGTTATGGGTATTTAATAAATAACACTAATTTACTTCAGTTCAATAATTTGTCAGTCTCTTAAAGGAAAATATACACTTTTAAAGTTAAGAAACTTAGGTTCACTCTGTTATATAGCTGAGTCGTAATTAGGACTAATACCTCGAAAGAAAGAAAAAAACAACAACTGAATTATTCTTCAAATATAATGACATCCCAGCAAAACTGAAGCACAAAATCTGAATATGACTGGAATTACGAAACTTGAATTATCTCTTTCCGTCTGAAAAGTTATTTATATCACACAACGTTTGAGATAATAATTTCTCTATGTGTGAATGACATTCATAGATGGAAATTCTCGATGAAATATAATTTCCAGCAATTCTCTATGGCAATGGAGAAGAGAAGTGGTGCAGGAGGCACTACAAGGGTTTGTAATCAATTGACCCCATTGCGTACTGAATCGTATATTCCTGTTGAAACCACTGCGGTTTACCGCAACTCCCCCTCCAGAGTCTTGGTGCATAAAACAGCCTTTCGACATATTGGTCGTTTCTGAGTACGCCGATACAGGGACTTGGTAAACTCGCAATTGAAGAGCGTCTGCTAAAGAAATAATTTAATAATTTCGGTATTTGTGTTGGCTTCAATTGATAAAGATACACTGCAAATATTTAGGAGTACGTTCTTGATCAAATAAATCATTGTATTTCTCCCAAACTAACTCACAGATTGATTCTGAATGAAGTAGATTGAAAAAAGTAAAGAAGAAGGATTCTTTCTCGAATAACTCAAGAAATCAGAGGAGAAAACTTATTTGTTCTCATATGGGACTGGTTTTTTCTTTCGCTAAAAACGTCTGCCCGAGTTTCAAAATTCTAGACATAATGCGTAAAAACACATTCTACACGAATAATGCAAATTTCGTTACGAATGAACTCTTGTTTTATTGTCCAATTTCCAGAAAATTACTTATTGATCATGTAAATTCATTTCAATTCCAGTTTATTGCAAATTTAGCTGAAGGATAATTGTTCCCATGTTTTGACGTACCCTGTCTTTGAAAAGATAAAGAGAGAAAGAATTTTGTATACGGTCAAATCGAAGGGAAGAGAGAAACCTGGGGATGAAAATAGCTGTCAAGGCAGTGGTAGCTACGCTCTTCAAATATACCATTCCCTGTTGACTGCAGATCGGAATAAGCCATCACTGAGATTGACAGACAAGCCTCGAGACTTTGAGGCATTATATAAATGTTGACGGAGTTGCGATTACAAAAAGTATTTCGGAATTCCACATCGTTCTTCCTCTCACATTCTATGAAAAAAAGGATCAACACGAAAAATGAAAAAAAAAAATCTTACAATAAGAAATTAGGTGAGAAACATTTCCACGATGACCAGTTTTGCTAACGGTCATGAAGAATAATATATAGAATATTGATAATATTAATAATAATAATAATAATACATTTGAAACCATAAATCAATTTTTCAAGAGTTTTATTTTCAGTCGAGTGGATATAGAGATAAGTCCNTTAATTCCCAATTTATTTACAATAAGTAAATATTAGCAAAAATTTTGTTATTTATAATTTGGACTATTTTGTCTGTTTTGGAGGGAATTGCCATCCTCTTGGGAATCGTTCAATCCTGAATGGTAATAAATAAAAGCATTGTGATTTTTTTAAGGAAGAAAGGCTTCTATTGGTCGTCGAGTTCTATTAGTCACAAAAATTTGTCTTTTTAAATCAGTTTTTCGATGCTTTTTACTGAACAAGTTTAGCATTAAAAATAACAAAGATATTCCATTTGTTTACGAGAAAAGTTCAAAAATTTACTCTCAAAAATTTTCATTTATTTCTTGACGCGTCTACATTTTTCGACATTACACGACATTATTCCGAATAGAAAATTATTTCTTAACGAGTCCATGTTCTGTCGTGTGAGTTGTAACTATCTTGCCGTCTTCGTCTTTTAACATCCTTTCAATCAATGCCTCATTTCCCGTAGCCCTGTTTTGTACTCCTTGAAATGTCAATATCGTGTTTCTGTGTTTATTAAACTACTTTCTATTACCAGTACCAAGTCTTTATGTGAGTTATGTATTGAGCTCTTCCTGCTCCAAAATCTGGGCAATCCCAAAGTATATGTTCTCTCGTCTTCCTCCCCTCCCCACACGCACACTCATCGCTATCAGGGAGGGCGAATCTCTTGAGATATGTTTTCATATCTCCATGTCGTCATAAACTCTTCCTCTACTGGGCCGGGACGAAACCATTTTCCAAGCTTCTCCACAAATCATGTATGAAGTCATATAGCTGCCTTCCATTTGCTGTTACCTTCCATCTCACCTGTCATGCCAAAATCAATTCTTCCGTCAATCTTTCCTTCCATCCGTTCTCTTCCGCCTTTGTTTCTTCCCATTTATTGTTATTTTCCATTCCCATCGCTTTATTGTTCGCTGTATTATTTTCTGGATATATAATTCCGAAGGTAAAACACCCACCTATACATTTAGCGCGTCTGCTCCACTCATCCTGAGGAGACACAATCTGCAGTATTATCTCCAGTTCTTTCTCTGTATTATGTTTCTCAGTACTGCACTCCATGTTTCACAACCGTACGTGATCATTGAAACTATAGTCCTTTCTTTAAGTGGTAATAAATGTTATTCGTTTCTTCTCGTATTATTAAATATGAAAATTATGACGCAAGCAAATTTTTATGAAACGAAAGATGTGGTAACTTTTCCATTCATGAACGCAGGACATTGTCGCAATAAAATCGCTACTTAATTCAATTTTATTTTAATGTATTTTTCCCATTTTCCCCTGAGTTAGTATTGAAAATCCTCTTCTATCTCTGTACTCCAATAATCCCCGACTGAATGCCAGCGAGATAATTGCTATAGCTTCCAATTGGCAACGGAGACACATCGTGAACAAAACGCAATAACATTTGTAATGGAGACAAATACATAATTTAGTAGATAATTCCTTTTTAAAATTCGACTCACAATGATGAATTTTCTTTAACATTTGTCGATCCGTTTCTTTTTAAACATCAACCTTTTGTCGGAGAAAAGAAAAATACCTTCAGCGCACCCGAGTGGTGACTCGGAAAACTATAAACCACGAAGGATATAAAACATACAAAAAATATTTTTAAACATTCATCAACCAAAAGTTTTCCTTATGTTCTAGGGGAATGGTTTATAGCGCTGAGGAAAATCTTAATATTATGTATTTTACCACAATATTATTCGCAAAAATTACGTATTTTCTGTTTTTCTTCGAGGATAGTGGCGGGAAAGATCTTTCTACAAGTATTACAGAACTTTTTCAGCGGTAAAATGTGTGAAAATATTATAGTTAGTTTCATCTCGTAAGAACTCAAATGTGGGTGTCTCGTGACATTGACGTTCAATAATCCCACTTCAATCACTGCAGCATAAATTACAATAAATACCAATGATAACAATTCTTACATTACTGTGAATTTCGCAGTGTCCTACGATTCTCATGAAATACAACATCTATCACTTGAAAGCAAACATTATTATCTATCTCTATCATTTATCTGCATTAACTGTCTTTGGAATCAAACTTGTGCAGCTCCGAGAGAAATACTGCTTTATTCCGTTCCCATTCACAATTTCATTTCTTGAAGCAATGACGACCTTGTCTTCCGAACATACGAAAAGCCATTCCGCTGCAGTAACAATTCAGTGTGTGACATTTATGGCTTCGTCACCTTCATTCGTGAGTTGCAACCACGTAACTGATGCGTCCTGTTCTTCCGCACTCCCCGCAAACACTTCCGACGGCGGGCATTGCAGCAATACAATCGATTCCACTTCCATGTCTCTTCAAAGATTCAGTAGCGGCGATGCGGGTCGGAGTGGCATACGCGATAAACAAAGGTCCTAATGTAGACACGATTCGTAGGGCAAAATGTTGTCGGGAAGCTCATCAGAGAATGTGAAATATCATACTAATAAACGTGAATTCTATGGAATGTCCGTGGCAAGGAAATAGGAAAAAGTGATCGATGAAATTGTATGAAGTTTCAAAAGAACACTTCTCAAGGTTTATTTCAAGTAAAATGCAAAGTATGGGTAATATTGATAACAAGAGCAGAAAAACAATTATAATTGGCTGCTAATCAGTAGATGTGCATCTTCAATCAAATAACTGTTGACTATGAAGCATACTAACGTATCAGTCGGAGTTCAATTGCATTACGTGAGGCGGACAATCCACTGAACGTATAATCTACGTGAACGAATCGTAGAAACAAAATTATATAAAGGTTGTTAAGAACATTGTTTTGAAGTACATAACCTAAGAGTGAAATGAAAACCAAAGAATTCATCAGTCTTAACTGGCCTTTGTATATTAAGCTGTTTGTGTGGAGTTTTATTCTTCTCTCTGGATTTTAAAATAATTCGTAACGTCGTACATATTAGCATACAATACCGAAAACATACTGTATTTTTGTAGGTTTTCTTTGTGGTATTTAATTTTTGAAATTAACAAAAGTGAAAATTTAATATAACGAACATAGAGAAACATAGAACCTAACATATGAATTTATAATATTATATAAGAGGCATCACCGAGAAAAGAGCTAGTATCAATAAAAAAAAGAAAGAAAGCTACTCACATTGTCGTAATATTTGAGTGTTCAAACACTAAAACACGTACTGTTCCACCGTGTAGCCCTTCACACGAATGTATTTTTTTTTCTTGGGAGCCCTTCACACGAGTGTACGCCAATCATATTTGTATTTGTACCACATTAAATAACGACATGACACCATCGTCAATTATTTACGATGATGCTATTATTATATTATTATTATTATTATATTGTGTTAACGAATTATACATTACAAGAAAATTTTTGCAACGACACGATTTAAAAGCTTTTTTATTTAGTTTGGGTTGTCTGAGAAGAATAAAATTAGCATAAGAAGTATAAAAATTGTACAAAGTATATCCAAAGAGTATCATATTCAGGTTGGAATTTTGGTATTAAAAATTTCGATTTTTTTAAAAATATACAAGTATTATTCTACATCTCGTTCTTATTTACTTGAGGTAAGTTTCGCTTTGTATTTCACCTTTCTAAATTGTGAAATAAACTGATTGCAGCTAATTATAAAACCACGTTATAAGTATAGTAACGAACAAAGAAAATATATAACAAAGAATATAAAAATTATATATCTCATCTTATAGCAAATGTATTGGATATTTCTTTAATTTTCAGATTCTTTGAGTACTTTTAGATCATTGGGTATTACATTGAAATTTTAATTTTCTGTTCTTCTGATATGTGTTTTTATTCATCTCAGATAATGGAAGACCTTCTTTCCTTCTGTTGATTTTAGAAAAAAATAAGATAAAATATAATTTGTGCGATAATGCATTACGATGAAAAGTTGATTGAGATTCTATTCAAAAGGTTTTGCAATTGTTATGTCCCTTGGCCATAAGTTTCACATTAAAAAATCACAGTATTTAAGAGTATACAGAGCATTGTACTTTTATATTAAGATTGCTCGTACCTTTTATTATGATGTTTCGAAGGGTATTTTTTTCTTGGAGAGGGATATTATTGTTATAAATCGATATTTCTACAGAGACGATAAACGAACTTCAGGGCGGAGGGAACCATGACTTGCTTCATTGGGTGGTTAATGGAGAATGTGAGTGGATTTCATATGGCCAAAGCTGGGAGGCAGAGTGAATCCTTCCCTCGGCGATTTAACGCTTTCAGGGCGTTGCAGGGGAAGAGGGACAAACGATTTGGAGTGCGGAGGCTTACTGGTCACTTCCATCATCTAAACACAAAGTGGCATACATTCCCAGGAGGGTCGTGCTACTCATCCAGCTCCCTAATTGTTAATACAATATTCATTTTTATAAATATGAAGTCCTTTAAACAAACTAATTTTATGTCTTCCTTTATTAATATCTTTCGTTTCAAACATACAATGAAAGTAAAATATCAAAAGGAATTTAGTCTGGAGTATGTCGAAAAATGTACGTATGAATCGTTTATATTTCGGACACCTGATAAGTACATGAAGGAAAACGCGAGAGTCTAAACGTTTTAACAAATGCTGACTTGACTTATTACTGCATGCTATATGATGTCGAATCACTTGAATAATTGTTTATTCATTTCCTCTCTTTTTATATTTTACGTAAAGTTTATATACAACGTTATAGTTCACGGACCTTATTTACAACAATCTGGAATTATGGGCCGGTCCCTTGCTTACTTCCGGAGAAGAAAGCAACGTCCTGTTTTCCACATGATCATATGCATATTTTTAATCATTAACGGTAATAAAATTTAATAGGTTCATCAAATAGCCTTGTCAAATTCTTGGAATATTATTACGTATCTTATAACATCGTCGGAGATGATTGCAGCTTTAAGAATTGCATCTTTGGGAGATGCTATCTTCATTCGCATTAAAGCGAGTTAAAATGTTATTAAAGGACCTGAGAAATTGCGAAAATTGCGTTTCAAATGATTGTAGCTCATAACGAGTCTCTTTAAAATACCTCATTTCAAAGATGGCTGTAGAAAGAGCAGCTACGAAGAAGCACGTCGAGGGTAAGTCAGGCGTGATAATATCAATCAAAATGTTTATAACGATGAAACGTTCTCTAAAATTAAAATTTGATAGATATGGTAATATCAACGTAATTCCGCTTTACGTCGTTCGTTAATTTCAGTCATGTTTTAAAGTTATTTTAATCTAGAAGGGATAATTCGGGCAAGTTTTCGCGCGCGAAATAGACTTCCGAATGTCCTGTAACTTGTATATTAGATCGTTTGACTTGATCGTTTGACTCGGCAGAACCAGAGGTGACCAGCATTCTGCCCTTCGGCGAATGCTATAGGCAACTGCGTGCACAACTATTCAACTGTGCAATATAAATGAGCAGTTCATACTCAGAAACAGTGTTACTCACTGAGCAAAGTAAATGAGTGTAACAACCTTTATAAACTCAGACTAACAACGTACTGGGAAGGACTCAGAGAAAAAAGCTGCATTATGTATTGTAACGAAACATAAGTTTTGGTGGCATAGCTCCAGGCTGCGTACTCCAGCGCGCCATTCATTATTGTATGATGTGTAGACGCGCGGATGAATTGTCGAGCCCCTGAAGAAAAAATTAGTTTGCGAGTAGAATAAAAGGGGCGCGTTCGCTGGGCTTGGGAACACTTTTAAATGAAACGGTTGGCGGCGGACGGCTTCTCCTTTTGGTCACGGCTGGGGAGAGTGACAGCTTCTTTTGTTGAGGGATGCGTTTCTCCATACGTTCGGTGGTAATATGACGCTTGCAAACCTTCGTCGCACTCGCCACTGATGCTGAACTGAGTGTCGATATCACACCGTCCGTCTTGCACCTCTGTCGCTGACACTGACACTGACGCTGATCCTAGTATGAGCCTACTCTGTTGTTGTGCCGAAGATTTTTATGCGTGTGAAGCAAGATTAAGTGTATTTTGTCGTGAAGATCTTGGAAAGAAAGGGTCCTGAACTTTCGCAAGTGTTGCTATCACCGTTAGTTTGATCAAAAATAATTTTCATGGCACTGGTGCATTGGTTAAATAAATACTCATTCTATTTTTGCTAGAAAATGTTTAGGGAAATTCGCTAAGGATAATTGTTGCAATTAGGTCACATTAGTCCAATTTCATTTTGTCTATTAAATTTGTATTATAGAGGTGTTTTTGAAAAACTGATAAGGAAGGTACGTGTCCAACCAAGAAATGATAGTATACTCCTTCAGGTTTAGTGTATTATACATTTATTTCACATACATTATATTATTATACACATACATTTATTTCAAATATTTACATACTTTTCAGAAAGGTGTCTTAGTCAAAACAATGGTTGTGCTGAACAATTTTGTTGTATTTTTTGTTGATTAACTTCATAATAAATTTTATATTGTATTTTCTGCTTGCAAATAATACATTGATTGGACTGCATTCCCCTTCATCAGGTTGAGGAAACATAAATGCCACTGCGAGGCAATCTCCGTTGGAATCTACGCAGCTGTTCCAAAGCTGGCAAATTTACAGGGGTTTGATGCTCAAATAAAACAAAATAATTTAATACAATTCTTTACACAATATATAGCGATGCACAGGTTTTGGTTGTTTTTAATTTTAAGAATTTAAAAGTAATCTTAACAGAAAACCTGTTTAAAAAAGTATTTAATTTTACCAAACATGACCAAGTGTATATATGAGTATAAAATAAATTTTAAATATTTACAGAACTGGTGAGTTGTAAATTGAATTTTTCTAGTAAATTAATATTTTGAATTAATAGAGGTTTGTTTCACATTCTTGGTGGAAAGAAATAAAAGACCCACGTTTTAATGTATTTCATTTAATAAAAAATTACGTAAAAATTATATGACCGAATTATCATTTATTTGTTATAACTAATGACAGTATAACATTTAATTTTGTGCATAATAACATAATTCGCATAAATATGCAAGGTCATTAAAAAAATTTCATTTGTAGTTAGGTGTTATTTAAATCTCTTCCGAAGGGAGATTCAATTCTCTTCGCTCGTAAATCAATCCATTTGAAGCTCGTTACACAACAGAGCTCTGAGGAAAGGTATGTAAACACGAAGGGAGTTTAGTTTCAATGTTTCTCATCATGCCACCACAACTATTCCTCCACAGTAAGCAACACTTTGGCAAGCACTTCATCGGAAGCTTTAGAGGTTTTACCCGATTGCTTGGGCATCTCATGTTAAGCAGAGGCATGTGGAGGAGAGCGATTGAATTACAATGATTTGACGTACTCGTATCTCCCATTTAGTCGCCTAATTTCCTCTGAACTGCACAAAGGGGAGGAACTTCGTAAACCTCGCTACAACGTCGTTTTATGGGCGCTCCACTGTAGAGTTTACCCCAAACTGCAGTAAAACTCAACACGGGAGGAGAGTAGGTGCTTCCTAAGAATGCTTAAGGAAGAGAAGAAGTGATTACATCACTAAAATAAAGAAGTTATGTAACTTGCAGTGCAGGCAAAAAGGAAATTAAATAAATAATTGTGTTATTAAAAGAGAAAGAAAAGTCTTGTTAATTGAGAACCGAAACAAAAAGAAAAGAAGTCCATCACATTTCTCAGTCTTTTCATTTGCATTCAAGTGCTGTAAAACGAAGTAGTATTCGCTTCATCTACTACTCTTCCCTCTCTTTTCTATTCTCACTCTGAGAAATTCTGAAGTAATAGATACTAAAGACTACTATTTCAAATAATTAAAACACGAGAAGCATTTGAAGAGGAGGAGAAAAATATACATAAAAATTTTCAGTTGGAAAAGTTAAGAAAAATATGTTGAAGTTTGTATTTTACTTGACTTGTGGGTCAAGATTCCTGTTCGTCTTTGTCAGCTACTTTTGTGTGTCAATATGTAGCTAAATTGATAAAACAATAGAAGCTGAGTATCCACTGTTTTGTGTGCGCGGCAGTTTCGACTGATCAACTATTCTTTCAGAAGACCACTGATGTGAGCAAATATATTTGTGTTATAGATGGAAGTAAGTCTTTCGATCAATAAGAGAGTTCGAGGTACTTAAGTAGCACCCGATGACTTAGTTGATTCAAGGGAAGAACGAAGATGCCAATATGTTACTCTCTCCTGCTCTCACTCTATAAAACTAATTAATGAATTAGCAAGTCCTACTGTAGACTCCACCATTCTCTGTACATAAAACACGTTGCAGAGATATTCCATTCCAGAGAAAAAAACATTATCATGAACAGGTTGGCTGTCGTCGAGAAGAACGTGTTTTGAATATATGTAACAAATTGTAAACCGATGGAGCTTCCTAGAAGTTGAACAAAACTTTCATTTGAACTGCTCCTCTTCAACTGCGAGTTTCTGATTTTCACAGAGGAATGTTAAAGAGCATCTCTGGCTTAGGGGCATCTGCCAAAAAACAACTCTCAGAGAAAATGCCGCAAAACAATTCACAAATGTCTTGTTTGCCGCGGGTTATCAATGAATTCTTAGAAAATGGATGACAATGTACATTAATCTCGTAAGACTTCAAAGGTTTATCATTACATTTTACAAAAATTTGATGCAAAATTAGAAAACAATGTATATTTATTCTAAAAAATGACGATGTAACTAACACAATTTGGGAAGATATGTAATTAATACTTTGAGCTGTGCCTATCGAATGTTAATTAAAATTTACTATCGCTTTATTCCTTGAGAGAAAATAAATATTTCTTAAGCACAGTCCATACTTCTCGGGTGAAGGACAAGGGGAGCGCGTTGCATCGGGGACAATGGTATGGTTCGGAAAACCCCACCTCAGAACGTCACCCTTCGGCCAACGCAGCGGTAGTTTAAGATCCTGTCGATAATTCGTACTTCACGCAAAATACATAGTATTAGAAAAGAAAAAAAATTGTCTTCAAGGCTTCATTTTAAACGTCTGTATTACCTTTAACATGTGGTACAAAACCATGGCATATACTTCACAATATACTTTTAAAATATAGAATATAGTTAGTATTAAGAAGTAATTTCATAAAGAAAAATAAAAAGTATTTATTTATTTATTTATGTCTTATGGCGTGGTGCAGGTCATTAGGTCTGCTCTTCCACCTAACCGTAAGGGAATTGGGAAGGAGAGATGTTGGGTACCAAACTGACATTTGTCTGTAGTAGGTGAGGAATGACGAAAACATCACCTTGATAGAACGAGCAGGGTTTGAACCCACGCTCTACCGCTCAGCGGGATCGTGAAAGCGAAGACGCTACCACTAGACCACAGCTGTCGGTATAGAATTTCACATACCTTTTAATCATAAACGTTTAAATGATGAATCTACAAAATTGTTTAAAGAAATTATTTAGTGCATGAAAGATAAATTATACATGTCGCCTCATTCGGTTTCCGAACCGACTGTTTCCGCACGGATACAATGGAATGGTGTAACTGTTTCTTTCGAAGCTACTTCCAATGCTTCTCAGCAGGTAAAGTTTTAACAGTGTACCCAATTCAATACACACTTTCAGTGAAAAAAACAAAACAAGACCAGTTTCGACCTGTCACTTCTGACCATTCACTTGTGAAACATAAATTTAGGAATGACACTGGAAAAATCAATTTAAAATATTCATTTATTACGTTTTTGTAGTAGACCCTATAAAGTACGCGCAAGCTTCGCAGTGTTATAAAAGAGGAAAATTCTTACGTAACAAAATAGTCTTGTAAGCTCTAATCGAAATGTTGAGCGGTACTCTTAACTGTCAAACATTTATCCTGCATATGCATTTACTGTTATTCAACATTAGTCGTATCAAGCTCGATATGGAAGTCTTAACGGTAACGACTTTATGGTTGCGCGAGTTTCTTACAAAAAGTTTAGATAATGAAAGTGAAAATTATATACTGCTAAACTTTTTTTCTTTTCGTATACAGTACAATGACAATGCAGACAAAATTCATCACTATACGACTTATTGCAAAACTGTCAATTTATACACATTGAAAATGTTACAATTCTACATTTATATAAGACAAATGTAAATAAAACACTGTCAATAAAATCTCTGCTTTTACAGTTTTTTTCACTGCTGATGATTTGATGTGTTACGCATTTCACTGAACGTATCTCGATATCTTATCTCGAATACTTACAGAGACACCTATGTTTGCTTATATCAGCGTTGATTACAGACATAAAAAAAGATTGCTCGTTTAAAAAATTGTTAAAGCAAAAATCAGAAACAGGATTAATTTCATGACTGAATTTAATATGTTTTATTTGACGGTGGGACTAATGGTGAATGCGCGTTGTAGATATTCGTTCGAGGTATCGCAAAACTGAATCTGACTGAAGCATTCAATACAACAATTTCCGTTTATCATTAGTATTTTCTTGACAAACAAAAACATACGTATCGTTTTGGTGAAAAATGTGTATACGTTCAAAAAAATGATTGATTTACGTTTTACTCTTGAAAGAATACCTTATTGCAATGATGTTTAATTCACATCCTTTATAATTTATAAAAATGTTATACGAAAGTAATTTTGCTATTTAGATAAAAAAATTCGTACATGTGTGTTCTTAAAATATTCAAGAAACTTTTAACATAAAGAAATTATATTAAAAACTTAAAATAAATACATGAAAGTTGACAAAGAACCATCAAAAACATTTTTTTTTCTGGCGTATTGTAAAGAAAAGGGTACAAACGACGAATCTTGTATTCCCGTGGCGTTCGAGATTTGACCAACATGGAACACATGAATAAATAATTAAAGTGTGTGCTTCAAACAGTTCCATATTAGCTCCAAACGTATCGCACAAAATATTGAATTTGGGTGGACGGGGTAAACATTAATTAGTAACCATATTATTTTCATTGAGTTTACACTTGAATTTCACTATCGGAGTTTTTCCGTCCGTTGAGGTTCCTCCCACATACGTCATTGGTCACTGTTGCCAAGAAATGAATTTCCTTCAGCAATGACCTTGTTTTACAGTTACGCGGTGGGGGACGCAGCAATGTGTAAGCAGCAAGCAGTCGACCTTGGACTCTCCCCTCCCTCTGTTCCTGGTTGGTGGCAGCGGTGGAGGCGCAGGCGTAAAACTGTGGAGAGGAGAGATCAGTTTCGAGAGTAAAATCGGTGATCGTGGTAGTGTCAGTGCTTCTTCGTGCCAGTGATACAACGTGATAATCATGCAACGCTGGACAGGAAGAGTCGCCGTGGTGACGGGTGCTAGTGCAGGCATCGGAGCTGCCATCGCCGAGTCACTCGCCAAAGCAGGCATGACGGTGATTGGCTTGGCGCGGAGACCGGAGCGTGTACAGGTGAGATCTATTTTAACAATCACAAGAAATTATGATGTGCTCCATTCATCATATCGAGTTTTCATTACCTGCAATTCACGTATAATAATTTAATTCAAACGGGGCATATTTAAACATACATATTTGGCGGGGTTTCAGCTCCGTGTTCCTTATTACTAAAATTTTTGAATCATTGACCCTTAAATTGAGTGAAACGTTTTTTGTTGTTCAAATTATGGGTGCACTTAGGATTGTCATTAACAAAACCACAAATTCCTGTCACAGATTCAAAAGCTCAAGTTATATATCCAGGACATTCTTAAAAGTGAAATTAATATTCACCGTAAAATATAATAAAATAATTAATAAATACTTATGTTCGTCCAAATTAAGCAGACCACAATTTTTGTTGTTAAGATTTATCACAAATAGATATGAAACTTAAAAAACACACGCAACGCATATCTACTTGTGATATGTGTTAACAATAAAAAATTGTGATCTGCTTAATTTGGTCGTATTTATTGATTATTAAATTGCAGACAAAATGGAGAACTTGAAAAAAATGAGTTCAAGAAATTTAAACGTGTTATATTTATTCATTTAGTAATATCAAATAAGCAGAGAGATGTTTATCCAGAAAAAGTTATTTTTAAACAAAATTTATGATAGGAAATCAAATCATCAGAAGATTATTTTAAAGTAATGTAATTTTATTTCATTCACATTAAATATTATGTCAGTTTAGTCTATATTATTATTTGAACATTGTGAAGATTCAATCCACAATCATGTAAACAAATTTTTGTTGGGTTGCGAATAAAATTAAAGTTCAAATAGACTAATACAAGAATAAAGACAGCTAATTTTGTAGTATATCACTTACGTCTTTTTTACACCCTTTTAATTTCAAACCATGATGACAGGTATTCTGTCGGAATATCTCACGTACGAAATAAAAAAATGACAATGAAGTTAAAAAATTACTTTCACTTAAGTTACTGAGTGTCTAGTACTGTATTTGTATACAACAATTTCTACGGGGCGTCGCCATGTGAAAGGTTCGTGGTTTAATTTGCAAACAACTTTATTGTACAAAAGGACATCAGTTTATGAGAAAATAATTATTTTTATAAACTTCTTACTCATTATTATATGTACACTTGTAGAGAATAAATGTTTGTTTTTCATTTATAAGTTCCTCAATTTGTGAAATTATGTTAGAAAGATGGTAAAGCAAATTTTCAAGTGATGAAAGGCGATTCCTGTTTAATGAATAGTTTAAAATAGTCGGTCAACAATGTAAAACCATAAGGTATTCTCTGATCATGAATTATATTGGGAAGTCGCGAAAAATTCAATCTAATTCTGTATTCTGAATTTTTTGGAAGACGAAGTACTTAAGATTTTGAGCACCACAGGTTTAAAGCATATATAAACTCAGGAACGATTACGAGTAGGTTGAACGGAGAGGTGGCGGGGGAACGACCGGTATATATCCGAACGACCAAGGGATCGGGTAATACGGATCGAAACGCCTACGGATAACTGAGTTCAATGAAGGAAGGTAGGATTCAGTAGAGAAGTCTATCGATTCGAAAAAAAATGAGTAGAGTATCCAACGGAAGGGGATCAAACCCTCCATAGCTCTTCCCCTCGAGTGCGTCACAGAAACGTGTCCTAATCGGAGATGTCCTATAAAAAGTTTCAGAGCCAATATCTTGTGATGAAAGTGAATATTAACAGAAGCAAAGTTACATGTGAGAAAAAATGCACTACTAGCTTTATCAAAGTGTTATTAATCAGATATTTAATAAACGTATTAGCAAATTTTCGTAATCAAGAAATTACTCGTATATTAAAGTGTTAAGATATTATGGTAGTGACGAAGTCTATCTCTGCATCAAGTAGTTAAAGACAAAATCTTTCTCCTAAAAATGTAGTTTGTGGGACATAGGCATGAGTTGATTTTACAATTTTTCAAGTTACTATCTAATTTTCATACCGACGGAAGACTAAATTTACTACATTTCATGGCGAAAGTATATTCCTGTCTTCTATATGCACCCACACAACTTAAACATCTACGTGAAAAACTCCCACTACCCGAGTAATAACCAAATAAATTATCCAGTGTCATATTTTAGTTTTAAAATATCTTTTCTGTTCTCATTGCATAAATTAACTACTAAAGTTTAATTTCGTCAGCTGGTTGTTGTTAATTTTGAAATATAAGACCACTATTCATTTGTGTTCGAAAAAAATCTACACACCTTATTTTAGTGCTCCAAAATCCACACCAATGATTCTTGTTAATTTTATAATTACATTTATTTTTTAATCCAACTTAAAGAGATAAAGGTCGGATTGCTGTTTATTAAGAACATAGATTTTTAGTACAACTAGTGAAGTTTCTTCGGAAATTGTGTTTTTTGTGTCTCCATGGAAACATACATTTATCATGTTCTCACGACGTCGAAAATCCATCTTCATCCACTAAACATAGCATCGACTATTTCCACAAATATAACGAAATGTAACTTAGTTTAATATCCCCCATGTGGCCGAACGCAGTTTGTAACTGCTTTTTTGTCAAGAAAGTTTATTTATCGATTTATTTAAAAAGATTTGCTTTTGTCACATAGGTTGTGTCGCTTCTTAAGCGACGATATGAATGATAAATTTCTTACAATGTAAGCAAATAATGCTGTCGAAGCACGCTTACTTCGCTCTGGGACCATCAAATATACCGACGAAACGTTAATCAATTTCGCATGCACTGATCCGTCCATGTGATAGAAAACCGATGCACCCTCGGGCTGTTTGCCTCAGAGCGAGATTTTGACACGTTCGAGTGATTGGAGGTAATCGATTGATGAATTTACGTTAGAGGACAGCTCGCGTTCTGCCGCTTCATACAGCTAATGTGAGAACAGTTTCTATGAGACTGAAGGAGTTTCCTAAGCATTATTAGAAATACTTTATTCCTCTAATTAATCTATACATAGTCACCTCATAATTACCTTTGACTCAATTTTAATATAATGAAAAGGCTTTTCTTACGTAATTAACCACGCTTTATGAATTCATATACTGTCGTATGAATGAATAAATATATTCTTTATTAATCCATATTTTAAACACAATTATAATTCTTTAACAAAATATTTTTTTTCTAAAAATCAGAGTTCAGGTAAATAGTAGTAACCCTACCAGTTTCTCTCACTTTGTAAGTAGCTTTATCGTAAATCAATGACTCGCTTTAGTGACTATAGTAATTGACCAATATATTGATAATATTAAAAATAAGAATATAAATTAAAGGAATTATTCACATAACCAAGAGTAAATAATAAACAACTACTCAAATATGTAAAATATTACAGTAAGTATGAGTTTTAATCCTCTATTTAATATACCAGGCATGTGACATGAAAAAGCACTGAGCACATAGATAAGTATTTGTTATTCCATTGGATAATAAAACAGGTCAACAATTTCCTAATACTGTAAGTACGCCTGGATTGATTTTAAAAACTTTCCTTTTACATTAATTATATTAATGCAATCAGGTTAGCAATTTACAAACTTAGTTGCTAAATAGGAATAAAATTTCTTGAAAAGTCTTTGTTACCTTAGGTGTCGGTTCCCTTGTATTTAGCCTACTTTCTCGTTCATCGTCACGATCGATGCTACTCCGATTCAGCCGTAGTAATAAAAGCTCGACGTAACTCCGGTACTACAGGCTTACTCCGAGAGTACTTACTACTACCGTAACAGTGATGTAAACAAGGAATAGAATTTTACAAATAAAGGCGTTTTAAGGCTGACCCAACTAGTCTCGGAGTAATGCTCGAGTATGGCGGATAAACGCTTGGCAACGTCGCACCTTGTAAGTTCTTTGCCCTTTTGATCGAGAAATGCAGTATTTCAAGCAAGTCCTGAACATCTGACGACGTGAGTGATATGTAATCTGTAGTGATATCACTGATAAATCAGAATGTATACATATTCTTCTACAATTAACGTCCATTATGTAATCTAATTAAATAAATAATTAAAACTTAGGACATTTGTGAACGAATAAGTGAGGTCTGCACAGAAAATATAAATAGTATTCGTCCATAAAAGGTCGTAAGTTTTTAATTATTTATTTAAATTGTACATAGTTCATCTTTTATGCATTAATTTTCAAAGCGTAATGCGAATTATTTTGAGAAATTCATTTTGCATAATAAAAATAAATAAAAAAATAAT
>NNCF01128070.1:207198-235995 GCA_002313205.1 Laupala kohalensis | reverse complement strand
TATATAATTAATACAAGCTATGTTTGAATTGTCAATAAAATTCATGGGTAGCTAGATTGTTCTTTACATTAAATTGCCATATCTCGGTCACTGGTATGAATTTAATCAAAAACTGATTATGGACAATTAAAGAACTAAGCATTAGCATTCTTAAATGTACATGGAATGCAAATATTCTAGTAAATCCACGTTCATTGTCCGCGTTTGGGATGTCTGCAGTGATGAGACGCATTTTGATACGTTATTAAACAGTACGCTATACATATACAAGCTAAGTTCGAAAACTGCGAACTTGAAATGGAGGTTGACTTTCCTGGAAAGATTAAAAAAATGAGCATGCCAAGAGAAAATGCACTGGGACGAGCCACTTTACTACTACACTACGGGGAATTTTAAGATCTTATATTTTAACATTTTAGACTGTGCTATGAGAAGCATAGAAGAAAGATTTTTTCCAAATAAGGATTTATTAAAAGATTGCACCATTCTTGAGCCAAATTACATCGAAACAATCATTTCGACCCTGAAATTTCTGCATCTATGTTGACTGCAGTGCCAAATTAATAAAACGTCAAAAGATCAGATCTTATTTCGATATATTATCTGATCTATAGTTTGATAATAATTTGTACATGTAAATTTTTTGGGTTAATTTACAAACATATTGGCATTCTATCAGTATTATAACTCGCAAGTAACTTTTTATCTTATCTAGGAATTTTTGCTGAAATTTTTGAATCCGCCTCTGCCTTAGGACCCTTGATCGGAATTGATGGGATGGTCCCTTGCGTGCTTCCGGAGAGTAAATTAGTTTATTGTCCTTAAGGTGGTCATACACAGTTTGTAACTGCGTCTATGACAATAAAATTTATTTATTAAAGAAGTAAAACAGTTTTCTATTCAGTACGTTTTGAAGTTGTTCCTAAAAATAATTTTGTGCTGATGATCTTATATTTGATGAAGATGGATCTAGTGACGATGAAGTAGGTTGTACGTCTTTGTATAGGATTAAGCGNGAAGTAGATTGTACGTCTTTGTATAGGATTAAGCTAATGTTAAGTGTTCTAAATGTTTATCATGTGCTTTCACTATATTTCATAATCTATCTTCTCAATCTGACCGTTTCAATAATTTATGTTTTATAGATGGTGTTGGTGACGTTATATTGGCGTAATTAAAAATGAAATTAATTTTCTTAGTCTCGCCAATAATACATTTGTTTTTAACTTTAGTGAAGATGGCTGCTATGCAGTCGAAAGTTAACTTTAACAATAAATATATACTTGACGAGACTAAGAAACCTACTTTCATCTTCAATTTATATTCTATTTATAAATATTTGATGAGTATTCCATGTATTCAAGATTCTTGCGAAAGAGTATTTTCTAAACTCAAAATCATTTAAAACAAATTAGGAAATTCTTTAGGTTAAGAACTTTTGAGTAATTTCATGCTTATGAACTCTGAGAGAGTGAACAAAAGAAATATTTATCAGAATATGAACAAAAGAAAAATAATATATGACATGCGTGCACAAGTGGTGAACTCAGGAGGAAAATGATGGTATGATATTCATTTTTATTGATTTATGTTCAATATTTTGTTATATTTGGTATTTAGTAACGCAAAGTATTATGTAATTAAATAATTGTATAAAATAAGATATTTAGTGTGTTCATTTAGTTACCCTTTATAGTTCTGGGGGCTAAACGTTTGATTCTCAGATCAGGTATACGTGAACATTTTTCTAGTAAATTGAGTTTCACCAATGTTTTCTGTAAGGCTAACAGATAAATTTTCTCTAGTCCTATTAAAATCTAACCATTTTTCGTTCTTGCAAAGGGTTAAGAAAATGGGTTATGCCAAAGTAAAAATATACAAAAAAGGACCCAAGAGAAAATTTTGCCGAAGGTCCATAAGACAGCCACTCCGACACTGTTCTTGATACCTGCTATGGAACTTCCACGATGCGTGCCGGCTAGCCCGGACTCCCGATGTCTTCTTCCCGTGACTGGGTAAGTGATCATTAAACGTGTCATCTCGTTTCTGGAACTTAAATATCATTATCATTGCTGTCTTCCCTCGTAGGCCATTAAGAATAGAATGACAGGGATACCTCCTTACCTAACTCCCCAAGGTCGCGTGACATTAGTCTCCCCGTAGGAATCCCCCATATCTTTCGCGGGATCGCAGTCCCACGACAATATAGTGATTCATTGACTTGATCGGAGGTTATCTAACGAAAGAGACTGCCACAATTGATGGCCGGGACAGGGGTTTAAAACGCACAAGAGATAGGCATTGTGTCCCCCTGGAACACTAAGCCTCCATGCAAAGAGATCCTGGCATGGATGATCTAATGATGACTTAGAATGAGAACGAAGCGACTGTACATATTTAATTCTTTGATTCTGCGCCAAATCTTTAAGAAAAAAATATTGTTTGCAATCTATCATTTCAATCATTTTCGAAAAATGATGCAATCAGATCATGTAAATTGCATCAGGTGTTTCTGAAATATTTTGAAATACATTAAAAAGTAAAGGCGAGTTACTTTGTTTTGTAGAATATACAAACGTGTTTTATTGTATCGCTATCTTATATTTTTTATTCTTAAATAAATAAAACTTGAGAACTGTTGTCGTATTGAGTCGTACCTTAAGAATACGTATTTTCACGGAAGAGTGTTTGAGCAATTTTGGCGCGGGTGCATTTTCAAAAGCACGCTTTTATTGCTTTCCGCACAGAGTCTTCTTTACCTTCGCGTTGTTCGTCGATATCTGTTGAATAGTAGCTTAAAGCTACGTCGACCCAATTGCATAACGGTCATCTCTTATTGAGGTATTATATTATGTAGAGTTCTGGAAAGGAAACTAGTTTCAAATCTAGAATTTCGAAGCGTTAATATTGTTCCATGAATGCACCTGAGAATCATATCGTTGAGAAAATACTAGCATCTATTGGGTGAATAGCAGAATAAATATCATTCTCAAGAGCGACAAGAAAGAAGAGTATCGTCTATTCGATGCAACATGTGATAATAAATGCAGCATATCTCACAAAATGAAGTTTATAGTAAAAGTTTCACTAAAAGATGTCAATAACATTGGAGAGTACACATTAGGCTCCTATTTACCACAAGGAAAGTTAGACAATGCAGTTAGAATTTGATTGAAATACTTTCATTTATTTGCGTTAACTGTTGGACGAAAATTGTGTGAAACTCGAAAAATAACTTCCAAAGCATTGAAAATTCAACTTACCTCTTAAAATAGATATATCTTAACTTTAAAAAATCTCAAAGAGAGATGAAAAGTCAATTATGGATTCATTAATACAACATATAGTAGATAAAACGGTAAGATAGAATCCCACTTTGTCTGTTAATGATTACAGCCCTTTCGTGATCTAATACGAAGGTTATGAACTTGAAGGTTCCCCAAACTATCTAAAAACTATCTAAGCAAACATGCTTCGGGTCAAAACTTTTATTTTTTTATTTTTTTGAGATGAAAGTAGTTTTGTTTTTAAAATGGTATTGAAAATTTTCAAAATTTTCTCATGTATTTTAAAAAAAATAATTTTTAATTATGTATTTTTTGATAAATTAAAACTGTACCCTATAATAAATTATATATGCCCATTGAATGATATGTGCTTCATTCCCCAAGTACAAAGTATCCCGTTACTAAGTCGGTAGAGAATGTAGCGCAACGTACAACTCACAACAGAGTTACGGTTCTTTTGCCAATGAAATATTGCATTGAGTTTCCAAAATCTATCATAGATGTTCTAAATTAAAAACATTTATACTCGCAGAAATATTCTAGGAATGAACAGGATTCAGACTTTCATACGAACTTCCGGAACCTTTATTTTCTCTGATATCACCTCAGAAAAAGAAATTAATAAATTCTTTAATATCAAACCTTTGGTAATTGTATTTTAAAGGCAATGTAATAATAATGCAATTTAATAATGTACGTAGCTATCATCCATCCACGTTTTTCGAAGTGAAAATACAAAAATGAATGCTGTGGTAGTCGTATGTGGCTACTCACTTGAAATAATTTTCTTTTAATTCTGTGTTGTAAAATTCATTCATGCTTGTTCAACAAAAAACACAAAACAACAATTTGATAAAACATTTCATCTATATTAATTAATGAAGTCTAGAATATGTAGATGACACTTTGTGCGAATAATGAAGTTAATTATACACTTCATTATAAAAATAAGTCGTATATTTTTAATATATTTCTGTTGTTATCGTTTTCCTTAACACCAATTCGAATTCCATCCAATACACCATCCGAATAGGAACAAATGATACATAACTCCCTTCAAAATCTACCGCATAACAGCAACCGCCGTAAGTAAAACAAGGAAACGAAGAGTGTTAGAGCAGGAAGATGAGAAAGGGAGAAAATAGAGAGAATAGGGTGAGGGTGAGTTGGGCGCCGCGCAGGTGCCGGATGAGATAGTGGGAAGCAACGCATCTCACGTCAGAGGAGAATAATGCTTGGCACGTGGCCCCAGAGATATTGCTTTAGCAGCAGACCTTCTATGATTCCGTTGGTCGTTTCGATACGGGAATAAAACGCTCGTTATCTTTATACTTTAACGCATTGGTGTTTTCACTCACACGTGGATATTCTCTGGCGAAAACTAATGCATTGGTAAATTTCAAACTTATACACTTATTATTATAGGGTCATCAGTCTTTCGACTGATTTGATGCAGCCTTCCATTTCATCCTATCTTGAGCCAGTCTCTCCGTTTCTACATATTTCTTGCAACCTACGTCTTTTATTATCTGTATTACGTACTGCAGTCTTTGTCTTTCTCTACAGTTTTTTTTCCTGTACTGTTCCCTCTATTACCAAACTTACAAGACTGGGATGTCTCAAAACATGCCCTGTCATCCTCTCTCTCCTTCGTGTAAGTGTTTTTTCCACAGACTCTTTCCCTCACCTATCCTAGTTAATACCTCTTCATTTCGTACCATATCAGTCCACTTTATTTTCAGAATTCTTTTGTAGCACCACATTTCAAACGCTTCTAGCTTTTTCTTTTCTGGTTTCCCCATTGTCCAAGTTTCACATCCATATAGTGCTGTACTCCAAACATATAATTTCAGCAACTTCTTTCTTATTCCTACATCAATTTGTGATACTAATAGGTTTCTCTTGTTGTGAAAGCTTTTCTTTGCTTGTGCTATTCTGCTCTCAATATCTTCCTTGCTTCGCCCATCTTGTATGATCTTGCTTCCCAAATAGCAAAAGTGCTTGACTTCTTCTACTGTATTACCTCTAATTTTAATACTCATACGATCATTGACCTAATTTTTGCTACTCTTCATAACCTTTGTTTTCTTACTATTGATTTTGAGCCCAAATTCCTCACTAAGGATGGTGTTCATTCCATTCAACATTTCCTCTAAATCTTCCTATTTCTCAGCAAGCGCAGCTATGTCATCTGCAAATCTTATCATTGATATCATCTCCCCCTGAATTTTCACTCCTATCCGGAACTTATCTTTTATTGCTTCTTCGACATATAGGTTAAATAATAGAGGTGATAAAATACAACTCTGACTTACTCCCTTTTTAATAGCAGCTTGCCTTTCATGTCCCTCCATTTTAATATCGCCAGTTGATTTTTATAAATGTTGTGGATAACACGCCTTTCCCTATACTTTAGTCCTACTTTTTTGAAAATTCGAAACATTTTAGTCATTTTCACATTGTCAAATGCTTTCTCTAAATCAACAAATGCCATAAATGTGTCTTGGTTCTTCTTAATACTTCCCTCTATTATTAGGCGTAGTGTCAGAATCGCTTCACGAGTGCCCCTACTTTTTCTGAAACCAAACTGATTCTCTTCTAATATCTCTTCAACCTTACTTTCTATCCTCCTGTATAGTATTCTGGTTAGCACTTTATCAGCATGAGAACTCAAACTAATTGTTCGGTAGTTTTCACAGTGATTTGCTCTCGAAATTTTTGGTAGCGTGAAAATAACACACTTCTGGAAGTCTGTTGATATCTCTCCAGTTTCATAAGTATACACTTATCAATTCTTAAATTTTTCTTTGCTTTGAGAAACAATATGACACGTGAGTTAAAATCATGACCATGAGTAATCATGCATAATCAAGAATACCTGGTATTCCTTTATTAAAAAAATCGTTTCCACACACAGTTCTTTTTGTATGGTTTATATCTTTGCTGGTCGATATTATAGTTTTCAATATTTTGTGAAAAGCTATAAATAAATAAATTATAACTATCTAGCAGATAGGTCAGGCAAAAATTATGTCTCCCATTAATTCGCAGAAAGCTGGAAATGTTTTTTAAATCTCTTCATACGTATGTAATAAGAGTAATTTTATATTTTTGCCATAATTTTCCTGCTGAAGGTGGGGGAGGGGACCTCGAAATCTTCGAAAATTTCCATCTTTTCGCTAACTCTTAAATGACGCATTTTACAGAAAGAAATTTGTACCACTTTCATAAATACCTAAATTTAATTTACAATAATTTTTTATTATTCATTCTCTGGATTCTAATTAATTTGTTGATTATTTTTCAATTAACTTATTTGATTTATTTCTAACCTGATGATGTGGACAACATTCGAGAATAAAGTTGTGCTTTAATAAAGTCTCCTACATCACTACACATGTTAGTTATTATACACTAACATTTCTGTAGATACATCTATTACCCAAGAAGTAATAATAGGAAATTAATTTTATGTGCCATAAATACACGAATATGAAATATCTGTAGCACCACATGCAAAGGTTCACAAAAAAATTAACTCGATGCAGAACAGTCATATTGATCATATTCAAAGAATATGAGAAACTAAATAGATTGTTACGTAATCAACGTAAGAAATTAGAGAAAAATACTTTCAATCATGGTCTTTTTTATTTTTTAAATAAAACGTTCGGTACTAAGTTTTTAAAAAAGTCAAACATCTAAAAAAGCAAGTATGTTTTTCCTCTTGGTAATTTGATTAAAACTCTAAATTACAGTATTTATTTTGAGAAACAGTGCCACCTGACCTTTTCGCCGAATCTTCAGTCACAATAAAATGCTCAGCAATATTTTTGATACAAACTACTGCATTTTCGTTTGGAGTGATGTCACTTCTATAAATAGAATGAAGCCACATTTATCTTTTTTCCGCGTCCTCGGGAAATTGGAATGTTGTTATATGTCCTTCTGAATTGGAGCGATAATTCGATGTACATCCCGACACACAGTAGGAACGACTTATTTTACAAACGCATTCCTAATACGAGATTAATTGAGGTTACTTCGTTTATACCGTTACACAATGCATGCTTGAATATGTGCAGAAACAGTTTTAAACACTTTAATGTGCAACGTCTTCCCACACAGATACAAAATATAGTGATTCCCTGGATGCTCTACGAAATACAGACAACATAGACCACCGCTCAAAGGTCAAGTTGATTATCGCGTGGGTTCACACTCGTAACACTATAAAACGAGAAACGACGCGTTCCCAGTGACCTACGTCTATGCAGCAGCACCTCGTCTGTGACGTCACAAGTAAGAATCTCAGTTGTCTCAGGCTCAGTGATGTACAAGCCGAGGAAAATCATATATTTTGGACTTCTCCACACCACAGAACACTTTTCGACCTCAAGATAATTATTACCTGAAATTCATTGTTGGCGCACCCACCTACTGGTCTGTACTAGAAGTCGAATGTTCATTCAAAACTCTCCGAAGTGGTAAAAATAAATCAAATAAACTTGACTGTCAAAAAAGCAGCAACAAACTGCGTATGACCACGTGGGGGATGATAAACTAAGTTACTCTCCGGAGACAAGCACGGGACCATCCCATCCGATCAAGGGAAGTCGCGGATATATAGATTAATATTTATGAAAGAAGTGCAGTAAAAGTGAGTGTAAAGCAGTAAAAAGAAGTTGCAGTAAAAATTGTTGCTGTGTGTTTTTCAAGTATGAGAACTCGGGCAACTGCTCATGTAAATCAGATATCTAAATTCAAGATGTTCTGTGTATTCAGGTTGATAACTAGTAATGCAAATGTCACTTACTGTCCAAAGATACTGCACGATTTTGACACAAACTTTACGTGTTCCAACTCGTTTACATGAAAAGCATTGCCATGGAATATGAGATATTTTATGAAAATATAATAACGTGAAAAGTTAAAGTTTGTACGTAATTTTATTTCAAATTTTGTATGAAAAAAATCTTTTCTATATAAAATAATATATGATTCATTTGCTTAGTTACGGAAACAATAACACTGGAATAAAAATATTATAAAACCTATTATTGTTTAATAGTGCAGTAGTTTTATCCATATCGAATTTTTCTGTGTAGGAGCTAGCAACACGTCTGCAGACGGAAGGTGCAGCAGGGCGCTTGGTGGCTCACCGTGGTGACGTCGCCAACGAAGCGGAGGTGAAGGCTGCTTTCAGTTGGTTACGTCAGGAGTTCGGAGGTGTCGATGTCCTCGTCAACAATGCTGGCGTCCTCAATGAAACACGACTTTCAGGTATAGAAACACGTTTACCAGAAAATGTCCATGTGGCGGCCATGTTTGAGAAACTNGTTTGAGAAACTCCCATTCCCATTTCCCAGAACCATTACTGCTCAGAAAAGCGTGTTGACTGTACATTTACATGAAGGTGCGGTTGTATTAACAACACAATTTACGAAATTAAAATAATTCAAATTGAGAGCATTACGTGCAAATATTTTATATGATACATTATTTGCATGCACGTTCTCTAGATATTTGATTAAATTTGAAAATGGTAGCAAAAATATTCATCCACGAAATATTCCGATTGGAAAGTGAAATCCAGAGTAAAATTAAGGGCATAATTCAAGATTTTTTAAAATATAAACGTATCATGTAAACAAACTACTTGAATTTTCTCTCGATTATGTGCACGATCTCTGTAACTCTATTCCGACCCAATACTTTTCCTGCGCTGTTTCGAATACTTTGGCCATAATCGATGGAATTGTCCATTGTAAGCTTCCGCAGGGTTAAGCAGCTTATTGTCCTCCACAACTCCATCATCAGTTCTTAGCTGTTTTTAGAAGTAAGTTATTTATTTAAAAAAGGTAGGGTATATCAAGCTGAAAGTTTTCGGTTAGTCTTATTTCGCATGAGACTGTTGAATTGATTTGTTTTTTGACTTCAAGTTAACTCTGCAATTTGTCGTAGATATTAGGTATTGAAACTAATTAGTGTGTTGCTTCTTTGCTCCAATGCAGATGGAGAACTAGAAGATTGGCGTCGCATGTTCGACGTGAATGTTCTGGGGCTAAGTTTGTGTTCTCGGGAAGCAGTCAAAGACATGAAAGCCCGCGGAGTGAATGACGGACACATCATTCATATCAACAGGTAGGTTTTGTACCGAGTGACGTTTTGATTCATATTCTATCAATCAAAACATGTTTGGCACAACCTACAGAGGGTTTATGTGCGATGGATAGTCACCACAACGTCCACGTTTGTTAGGTCACGTGTTAAGATTTATTAGAAATAGCCATGTTATGTTTATTTAGCCATGTTATGTTTTTTTAAATGTGTGTGTGTGTGTGACTTTCATAGGTATAGTACATGCCTGAAACCAGTGGCGGATTTTGAAGTTTGGGGTCCCTAGGTAGTAGTAAACATAGCGCCCTTTTACAGCGGATTTTATATACATGTATTTTAAATATTCATATATACATTTTGTATAATATATAAAAAGTAATAATTATATATATTTGTTTATTTATTATTCTTTTTTATTATAAGGTACAAAATAGTATAAACAACATAACTACCTAAAAACAAAAACAAACCACCTAAAACACTTATAACTTAGTTAACTCTTATAATTTTTAGGGAATCTTTGCTGATCCAACAAAAATCTAGAAAATCATATTTTAGAGAGAATTATAGCTGATCCAACAAAAAGCATATTTAAAGAACAAACATTTTTTTCCGTCACTTTGTTTTGGCACCCCCAAAATCTTGTGTCCCTAGGCAATTACCTTTATTGCCTTTGCCTAAATCCGCCTCTGTCCGAAACACTGATAGGGCTCCATGCTCTATTTCAAGTAATTGAACAATAAAGTTGACATTTTACTCTTCATATTTAATAGCTATTTTTTTTTTTAATTTCACATTATTTCACACCAATCGTACATTCTACTGCCAGGAATCTGTTTTTAATGGTCCTCTACCGATATCGAGGTTATTCTCAGTACTCCATATACCACGTCCGTTTTTCTCGTATTACCTCCTGTTCATCATCATAATAGATGATGAAAACACCGCCTCAAAAGTCCGTTTATTTATACAAGGGAAAAGCTCTCCGCGCCGATATCCACCGACGAAATAAGGTCACGTTCCGTCACCACGTCGTCCCGCGTTCCTTTCCTCTTCCTCGAAAACTCTCAAGAGTTCTCTGTATAGACCCGCGAAAGCAGGGTGCCCTTCGTTTTATTATTCTCCCTTTGTATACTCAAGAGTTTTCAACGTGTCCTATTCCCCGGCCCTTAGCTATGCATTCTGGACCGCCCCTCACAATCAGAGTGTTTTTTTAGGAGGGTCTGTAATACCGTGTGTCAAACAGAAATAGGGTTTCGCACCCCTCGGTGACGCAGAGGTTTTTATTACAATGTTTTATATTTAAGAGTACAAAATTACCCCGAGTTTCACGTAGCTTTAACTTCTCACACTCTGAACATAAACTTGAATGAACTGCTTTGAATTTGTGACACTATGAGACGCTACAAAGTAACTCANTTTTTTTTTTTTTTTTTTTTTTTTACTTTTATGTTATTTGTAAACTTAATTTGTATGTTTACATCTCTGGGATATTTTTTACGATATGAGACTAAGTTCGGGAATAGAGATCATATTTCTTAAAGCCTATGGAAATCTTCTTGGAGCATACAGAAAGAAAGAAAATATTTGTGATTCAAATATTTTTATTGTGTTCAATACATTAATATCAATCTCTAGATGAACAGTAGAAACAATGAAAACAATGTCACCGACCCCTTGAATTTGTAAACGCCCTCGCATTGGTTGCTTTAGATTGAATAAGCGTTGCATGGACACATGCTGAAGGAAGAGATATAATAAAATGATGTAATATATATGATATAGCGGATGTGTGAGCCTATTAAGCACATGTTATAACGTTTTCTCTTCTATATTAGCCTCGAGATTGTCAATTTACTCCGAAAAAATCTTAGGGGATTATCAAACAGGTTTCAGACAGGGACGCAGCACTACCGACCAGATCTTCAACCCTACGAGAACTTCTTGATAAATGTTATGAAAATAGTGTTACTATACATCAACTGTACATTGATTTTAAGCAGGCCTTCGACTCCATCAAAAGAGATCAGATTCTGAAAATCTTATATGACTATGACATACCATCAAAATTAATAAAACTAATTGAAATAATTTTAAGTAACACCGAAAATGTAGTCAAAATACAAGGAAGAACCTCAAGAACTTTTATTTCCACTCGGGGTGTTAGACAAGGGGATCTTTTATTAACCATTCATTTCAATTTAAGTTTAGAGAAATTGGTGAGCCACACTGATGCATCAACGGTACTCTCATTAATAGAACCAAACAAATGCTAGCCTACGCGGACGACTTGACGATAATGGGGAGAAGAGTGCTGGATATTGAAGAAGTACTCAGTTACATTGATGTTCCTGCGCAGCAAATAGGTCTGAACATTAACACAACCAAAACCAAGTACGTAGAAACTACACGACGAAGCAGACCTCCTCTTAAACCAACTAAAATTAATAATATAGAATACGAGAAAGTAACTTCTTTTAGATACCTTGGAACTCTTATCACCGAGGACAATAAAATGGAAGAAGAAATCAGATCAAGAATCTCTGCAGGAAATATAACTTACGGCAATCTATACAAACTCCTTCGAAAAAGACAGTTGAGTAAAAAAATTAAAATTCAACCGTATAATACTATGATCAAATCTGTTGTGTTGTATGGGTGTGAAAGTTGGACCTAGACCCCCGCTACACAACAAATGTTACGAGTTTGAGAACGGAAAATACTGCGGCGTGTGTATGGATCTATTCAGTAACAACATTTATGGAGAATTAGAACGAATAAAGAACTATTAGATTTATACAAAGCTCCTAATATTGTGTCATGTATTAAAATATGAAGGCTAGAGTGGACTGGACATTTAATAAGAATGGATGAAGAGAGAGCTGTTAAGAAGATATTTATGGGAAGAATTGAGGGAACAAGAAAGAAAGGCAGGTCCAGGACGAGATGGTTGGATCAAGTGAAGGACGATTTGAGAAGTATTAAGGTTAAAAGATGGCGAGATGGCGTAAGAAGGCATTAGATCGAAGAGAATGGGTATCTATTATTAAAGAAGCCGGGCTACACTAAAAGAGCGGTAGAGAGATGAGAGAGAGAGAAAGAGAAAGAGATAGATAGATGAAACAGTTGAAATATAATTTCTTTATAGTAAATTATATATCAAATATTTTGTGGAAAGTTCATAGTAGTTCATAGTTCATTGAATAGTAGTTTATTGTTCCCAGCGTTGCCTGGTACTCTCAAATAATTTATTGAAATAAAAGGTGTTTCTTTATTTTTATGTAAATAAATTTATTGTCAAAAAACAGTACAAACTGCGTATGACCACGTGGAGGAAGAAAAAAAACTAATTTACTCTCCGGAAGCAAGCAAGGGACCATCCCATCAATTCCGATCAAGGGCCCTAAGGCAGAGGCGGATTCAAAAAATTCAGCAAAAATTCCTAGATAAGATAAAAAGTTAGCTGCGAGTATGTTTTTCCGATTTAAAAATAAAAAAAACAAATCACAATTAAAACATACAAAAACACATGAGCAAATTCAATTTAATTGTATGTACTGGTCCGAAAACTTGTTCAAAATAATTTCATCAGATTCCAAAGTAAGGATTCATCTACTTTTTTTAAGCTCTGAAGATGTGACCTGTGATTTTTCACAGCCATTTTCTTTTTCTTCGCTGATTTGTTTAAAAAAATTCAATACATCGGAAATTTCCCAAGAAATTTAAGTATTCTTACAACGCTTTTATCGGAAATTGGGGGGGGGGAGGGGAATTTACTAATTTCAAACAATTCCTTTTTTTCGAACGAAAATATCTCAAAACATTATTTACTTTTTTGTTCAGAAATATCCAATTGATACATACAGTTTAGTAACCATTTTTTATATTTTGGTGTAGACGGAAATCGAGTTGAAAATTCATAAAAATAAAGTATTTAACTTATTTACAAGATAATTGTGTTCAGCGTATAACTTCATACAAATAGATTCATTCTCTTGATGAGTCGCTTGTAGGAAATTACAAGAGTGCTAGTGTTAGCTACAATCATTGCCCCACTTACATTTTTATTTCTAAAATGTGTCAGTCTAAATTTTATTTTGCATGGATCCATTTGCCCGTAAAATATAGAATCCAATGGAATACGTTTGATTTGTTTTTTTGTTTTTTGAGAACACGCACTTTTATGCACTCTACGTGGAATTGTCCATACACCATTTCCATGGTTATATTCGAGTATGTACATATTGACATACACTATCAATAATTTCAAAATAAAAAACAAGGATAATTATTTTTAGCAAAGATCTATGTGGTAGTGATTTTTTAATAATGATTCCATGGTACACATGAAGTACTGCATACTATATGTTATCCGACCGATGGATCTGTGTGATAAACTGTGTCGTCAAATTCTCAGTGTATATAAGTTTTATTAGTATAGCTAAGTTGTGATGTATTTAAAGTTGTATTTTTTATAAGAGACTACAAGTTTGAGTAAACCATAATATATTTACTCTAAAGAAGAAATTTAAGTGCGGTAAAGTCATAGAATTCAATGGAATTGCCTGATTAAGGATTTGCACTGTAAAACAGAAAAGATCTTTCTATCGTTGGATAGATATCGTAAATCGCATCCGACACGTCCTTACGTAGAAACCGGGTATAAATGCTCCCAGCACAAGGGGTTATAATCCTCCGTGTGGTCACACGTATAAGGTGTAAACTGGTTCACCGGAACAGACCAGGTGGATGATGTGAGTACAGGCTTTGAGAGTGAAGGCGGGTGGCGCAGTGGCACAACACCTGCCGCTAAAGCAGGATGTCCCCAGGTTCGAGTCCCGCTCTGTCCCAATTTTCGCCTGGCCGTAGACGATACAAATTCCGTAGGTGCTCAGAATTTGTAAGTTAAAAGATATTTCTAGTAGCTCTCCGATATATGATAAAATAATTTGTTTTCTGCTGTAATCACAAAAAATATAACTTTCAACCAGTTAACAGATATTACTTCACCTTCTCGCAAACGTTTGTTTTCAACAAATCGACGCAAGAAGAAATATATAATAATAACATTAATAATAATTCCGCTTTTGAACTTGAAGAGTGAATGTAATGATAAATTCTGTACCTTCTCATGTTGCAGTGTAGCAGGACATGTTGTGTCAAATCGCCCTGGATTCCTCATGTACAGTGCGAGTAAACACGCTGTGACTGCATTGGCAGTAGGACTGCGGAAGGAGCTGGTGGCAGCGGGAACGAGAATACGAGTCACGGTGAGCCTTATTCTTTTTCCAAGCATCCTTTTCTCTAACCTGACGTATAGGTATAATTGCAAATCTTTGAAATCCTTCTGATATTTCGTTCGTCAGCTAATATATATTTTAGTCGGTGGATGACAGAATATCTTCAGTTCCAATATGAGTTGAATTTGAAAATAAACTATGTTTAATAGTTTTAATAATCATTAGAATTTAATTTCTTGAAAATAAGGGTTTGAAAAATAAATCTCTAAAGTTATGTCAATGGGGTCAGATATCGGAGACGTATAGTCTTCCTCAACTTGAAGTGTTGGTAGAACTCCCGCTCCAGAAAATTATAATAAAAGTCCTCTCTTCCAGAACCTCCGTAAAACTTTCAAGAGGTGTACAGCAAACTCATTCAGGAAGGCCATTTAGCTTGTGTACCAACATTAAAGACTTAAGCGATAGTAATCTAAATCAATGATCTATTATAAAATCTCTTGCGTTGTTTTAGAGCATCAGTCCAGGTCTTGTGAAGAGTGATATTTTCAACTATGGAAACATGACGGAACTGACGGCTGATACAATGTTCTCAGAGGACTATATGGAGCCACAAGACATCGCAGACGCCGTCCTCTATGTGTTGGGTGCGCCCGAAAGGGTACAGGTACGCTAATCCAATATAAAAAGACTTCCCAACCCTAGCCGGTTTTATAGGTGAGTTCCTGTTCCCCTAACACTGTTTCTCCTTCATTGTTGTTTAGTGTAGAAAATGCATGTTAACTTACAACAGTCATGGAGAAAGTGCTTAGCTATAAAACTATTTCTGCAGACATCTTGTAACCGTTTTTGGAGTCTTTCGCGTTGGCTGTAGTATAGAAATGATACATTTACGGGAAATACAAATATGAATGGATGATTAAATAATGTATGTGAAGATTCAATAATTGTTGGTAGATACGGTGGGAAAATCAGAAAAAGGAAAGAATTTGTTCCAATTTATAAACAAGGTTAATTACTCGCATGCACTAAAAAATAAATTATGGTTCTATTCTCCGAAGAAGATATTAACTGGACACAGAAATTTCAATTCCTACCTAAGAAAACGACCATAATTGTGATTTATGTATATGTGGCGACGAAAATGAAGACATTAACCATGATTTGGGGACAAGTATGGACAAGAAAGAGGGTCATTTTTTTAAAAATGGCAATAGCATGGGGAGCTCAAAATTAGCAATTGTACAAAATTGATTAGCACAGAGACGCTTTGCATATTATTTGTGGAATACACCTGCCAAATATGCACGATACGCGACGTCACAAAGAAAATTTAAGAAGAATGTGATTTAGAAATAAATGCACACTGAAACAACTAAATCGTGCAAGCTACAACAATAGTATCAAGAGAGAAAAAATTAAGGTAAGATATGAGCTATAAGAGAACAAAACCCCGACAATGTTAAGCACGGATTGAGGAAAAAGAACTGTAAATTGAAATAAATGTCTCAAAAAAAACGTGACATCTTAACTAGGTCCTGAGATACCGAAAATTTGAAAAACAAATTTCACCTATAACCACCCCTTTAAGCTTCATAAAACAATAAATTTTAAATCCTGATTTATTGGCAACCGTGTTATAAACACGTCACAATAATCCTGATTTATTTACATCCGTGTTATAAACTTAACGTTTGAAAAAAGCATTACAGAAACATCATGGCGCACACTTGACTTTCAACATGTCTCGTATTTGCCTGCCGTTTAGAAACCCTAGCATCCAGTCCGTAGAGAGCTACTATTATTTTCATTTTATACTCGGATTCATAGAGCCAAGTCCTAGTGATTGCAGCTTTCGCCACTCACCGAGAACGAGGAGGTACGACATCGTTTAGTGAATGCTCTGGAGTCGTAACTCGAAGCTTTATGCGACGAGTTTTTCTTCGCGGCTTACACGGCACGCGCGTTCTCATACTCCGTCTTTCATATGCCACACGCGCAACATACATAGGCAGCAGGAGCGAAAAAAATATAGCGAGAAGAGAGGGTTGCTGCAGCGTGAAACATCTCCAGGGGGTTCTACGATACTTAAGATTTGCTCTCGTAATTTCTTCCTTCTTGTAATTTATCCTCGATTACTCTTTTTTTTCATACCCTTATTCCACTCTTCTTTTTCGGAATTAATTTTCAAAATTTTAAATTACCTTACGAGTTTAAACAATTTCCAAACCAATCTAGGCTACATTTGTAATAATTAGTAACTTACTCGAAAATATGATCTATCAAAAATAAAAATCAATCTTAAGGAGTGCGACCGTTGAAGTTTCGTTTCATTCCGCTCAGTAGTTCTTGCGTGATTTGGTTTCCAATTAAAGATTTGTAAAAGTCCCCAGGTAAAGAAAAACCGATCTTGAACATTACGTGCGTTGACAAGGAGGACATAACGTTGAGCATTATTAAGAATAGTACAGCATATTTATAAGCAAACAGCGGTAAATTGTATGAGTAATACCTTAAACCCAGAGACAGTAAAGAAAATGTACTGTAGTATATTATGTCTATCTTTATATGACTGTCTACAAAAAACGCCATGTTATATAAACAAGTTTTTATTATTCATGATTCTGCTCTATAAAACTGATATTGTTATTATGAGACGAGTTACTTTTTTATTGAGTAGGACGATCAGTAGTAACCGTAGCCTATATTTCGCCACGTAACGACATGAAAATTGTTTAAACACTATAAATCTAGAACGTGTACCCCCATATGTGTAGCTCCAGAAAACAGATTATCCTTTGATTTCGCATGATGGTTTATATTTCCCCTCAAAAACTCAAATTCCTCTTTATATATATATATATATATATATATATATATATATATATATATATATATATATATATATATATATATANNNATATATATATAAGCGTACACTCAAAAGATCTAGTTTAAAACTGAGGGAAACTGTAACATTTTTCAATTCTTCATGGTGTTGTGGTGGCGCCACTGTCGATACGACAAAAATGGCATCTCAGCAGGAAAAAGCGGTTTTGTGTTTTCAATGTGAGAAAAGGGATTGTAGTATTTCAGTACAATGTGCATTTCGTAATGGTTTCGGTAAAGATAGTCTAATTGACTAAAGCATTCGTAAATGGCATCACCTATTTGAAGAAATAAACCGGGCTTGTAATGCGCAGGGAGGTCCAGTTTTTGTAAGAAGTTTGACCACATACGAGCGACATTTGTACGTAGCTGAAAGAAATCAAGCCACAAAGCGAGTCATGAAGTGGGAATATCACATAATTGTATGGCCTGTTTTGAGAAAACGATTGAAAAAGAAACCTGCATTTGCTTCAAGCTTCTTCTTCCTACGGACTTCGTAATGCAATTTGATTTTTTCGAAAACATACAGGAAAAATGTGAAAATTGCAATGGTTTTTTTTTTATCACGCCTCACTTTTAGTGATGAAGCTACTAAAACTTCACAATAGTGGGAAAGTAAACCGACACAATGTGCTTATTTGAGGGACTGAGAACCCCCCCCCCTGCTATAACGAATTTGTCAAGAACTAGACTATCGGCTGACCTTCGTCTACATGGAAGACATACATGAAATATTTGAGTTTTCCTGCATTTTAAACCAGATCCTAATTTTACGTTTGAAAATGACTTATTTCCAGTACTTTAAAATATCGTGCATTGCTTTCAATAACCCGGTAATTTAACAGTTTTTAACCCCCCTTTCACTTTTCTTTTATTTCACAAATTTCTTTTATTTGTTTCCTGAATATATTCATTGTTTTGTTAGGCGAAGTTATACTCACTCCATGTGTCAAATACAGTGATGTATATAAGAAAATTTAAATATCCATTCATATAATAAAAAATGAAAACAGCAGGATTTATCTAAGGTGAATTTGAAAAAAAGAAGTGGAGAACCTAAAAAAATAAATGCTAATCCAGCATGTCTACGTAGATGACAATTCCAAGCGCTAACAAATTAAATTCTACATTGTATGTCAATGTGTGGCTACTCTCATGAGTAGCATTGCGTCATATTTTCTCATACGACACCGTACATCATTGACAGACATTTAGAACAAAACCTAACAATATAAACCTAATCTAATCCTTGCAGAAGTGGAGACATCTTGAAAATTGTTTTAGGTAGAAAACAATCCTCCTTTCTCCCTATTTACTTACAACTAGAAAGTGAAAATACACTTCGTAGAAATTTAAAAAAATATATTTCCTTTTCTACAGCATTGATTAGGTTATGCTTATTGAGCCTACCCAATTCTTTTGTTGGAACATTCTGTTAGCTATCTGTTGTGTTTCCTCATTGTGTGTGACCTTTTCTTACAGATACAAGAGCTAATCATCAAACCTACGGGTGCCAATTACTGATCCATTACCGTTCCTGCCTTTGAATTACGATCACTTCACATCTATTATGTGAAGAAGTTAATTCGGAAGATTTATTGGAACTATGTTATGACTGCCGTATTTCTCCTTCTGTATTGTCAAGTATGTTTGACATGGATGGCTGTGTTTGTTTAATAAAGTTTAATGAGTCAGGACTTTTTTCCTCATGATGATTTTCCTTTCCTTTGATGTAAGTTTGACGTATAAATAATTATTTCAGGTGTAGAACTTGGACGTATGGACAATAACATGAGTAATGACTGTATGTGCGGTCCATTAGTTAAGGATATAGATCACATATTATTTTAATGTCGAAATTATAATCAAGAAAAAGAAACATATCGTGATACGACTACCAAGAATGAGAAAGTTTCTCATGATGTGGGAAATACCAGACAATGGGAAGTCTCCCCTATGATACACTCGAATTTTTTTAAAGAAGGTAGGGCCTTGTTTTATCGTGTAAAATACAAAACTCTAAGACCCTCCACGTCTTTTAAAGGTTCGCTGAGGTAAGCAGTTTTTTCCATAAGCGCAAAATTTGCTATGTTTAATGTTTTTTACTAGTGACTCAGGTATTAATACTGGGGAAAAAAGTTTTAAAAAAAGTCAGTTGTAACCTTAATAAAACCTATAAAATGAGACGTAGGTTAAAATTCGTTCATTAGTTATTGAAAAAATCCTAGAAAACCACTGCTTTGTCTCTGTAATAATTATTGCAAATATAATTTCTATTTTATTTTAAGGTTTTAAAATGTAGTGCTTTCAATAACACAAACAACCATAAAATAATGTGCGCTGTACGTTAATTAGTTGCAGAGATACGTTTCATTACTTATGCCGATATTTATGTTAACAATTGTCGCACTACGCCAAAAATGGTTGATATTTCTATACCGAAGTGTAGAACTATAGTTAATCCCCTTTTAATTTTACAGAGGATCGGTTCATAATAATTAATTTATGTTATTAATGTAAAAAAGGAGTATTTTTCAGAACTAAACAATTTAAACTGGATCCTCCGCAATTAGTTGTACGAATTTTTAATTTGACAAAAGCTTAAAGAATGGTAAGTTACACAAAATAGAGGAAACAAAAATTATATTTTATTGTGTGAACCATTTCTTATTTTTTCCATAAATGTCACTGTCTTTATAAATTTGTGTGAATCCCTTGCTCATGGAGTTCTAAATTATGTACTTTACCAACATAAAAGTAATGATGGCATAATATTCAATTTCAATAGGGCATAATATTTAATAACACACAATTTCAATTTCAATAATTACAAATATGATATATGCACAAATGTGTGGCGAGGTTGTTGTTGTTGTTGTTGTTGAGTTTTTTTGCTTGTACGCCTTTAAAATGCCCCTTAAGTAGAGCCGTGGGCTGTGCATACAATGCCCTGGTATTCACTCTCATTGAATGGATAGTTGCAGTTTTAATTTTTGGATATCTTTGTTTTGAACTTAAAATGACTGTAATTTTACTTACTTGTGATTCGTAATAGTATTTTTAGCATCCTTTAGTGCTTCTTCAATATTGTTTTATTTAGTTGTAAAATATATTTTAAGTGTACTGCAACTACCGATTAAATGAGCACCGTTGGGAACGACGGGAAACCAACACGGTTGGCATAATAAACAATACCTAACAATATAACCATAATATTATTGGATGTAAAGTTGAGAAGACGCGTGCTCGTGGAATGCTTTGAATATTCCTTGACCGTCAGTAAGCGAAAGACGAGTTCCATACCAAAAAGCTCGAGCCATCACGTAATGCCCGTAGTCCGGTAGTTTTTGCAGTAGCCATGTGGTGTTGAGAGAGACGTGAGCGTTGTCAATCCTAGCGCTGCCTGGAGGCAGTCGAAGGTGTTTACGACCTCGTAAAGGGCGAGGCTGAGTAACAGGGAAGGATCCGGAGGACATCGCCTCGTGAAGAACTCCAATGACCAAGAAGCTGTCACGCCCTTCACAGCTTATGGCGGCCATTTCCAAAAAGTAGTCTGCGCCGGAGTGGTACTATGGCTCTCTGGCTTGGCAAGAATGATTTTTACGATATATTCCGATTTTTCAGGCTCTCTTAGAAAGCATGAGAAATATAAAGTGACTTAGAAAATCATTCTTTAACAAAAGACAGTACTGTATTAAGAAAGTTTTGAAAATCATTTATAAATTTGAAAAGTAAATCACGAATTGAAGTTATCAAAAGCATCGAGTAGATTTTTGATATATTCAGGCTGAAACTTTTTTCTCTGGACGTTTCCAATGACGGAACGTTAATGATATATTATGAAACAAAATCAAATAAGCAACTTTTATATTACAAACATATTGACATTATATATGTATTATAACTCGCAGCTAACTTTTTATCTTATCTAGGAACTTTTGCTGAAATTTTTGAATCCGCCTCTGCCTTAGGGCCCTTGATCGGAATTGATGGGACGGTCCCTTGCTTGCTTCCGGAGAGTAAATTAGTTTATTGTCATCCACGTGGTCATACGCAGTCTGTAGTTTTTTGACAATAAATTTATTATTACACATAATTATGTTCAAACGTCAATAACAAACCTCTGCTACATCAATCAATATCTCAATGACTGACCTTTGTGCAAGTTACAGCTTCGCCGACGGAACGAATGCTCAAGGTACAACAGTCCAGCCACAACTGTGATTCCAATTACTGGATGATTTTCGACCGACAAACAGCCTCGTTTGCAGCGTACTCTCAGTCTAATGCTGACACTTCACTCGGCGTTGCGGTATTTGTGTAGCGTATTCGCTGTATTCGGCTAAATATTGGACGAACTCACAGATGTCACGAACATGCCATCTTCACACGATCCGAACACGCAAATAACACAATAATGCCGTATATGTTTCTTATACCAATCAAGGACGGGATGTATTTGATGTAAAGTAATATTTTTACTGCTTCGTTCTCCCAGTCCATATTAAAGAAATTGTAGAATAAGAAAAGTCAAAATATGGGATAAAGAACAATAATATCAACAAATCTCGATCAAGCGCGCTCTACTGAGTGAAACACGGCTTACCAAGCGAACATTCGCCTTGTTTGAGTCCTTTGATGTGCAACGAAAAACCGACAAGAGTGTTCGCGTATTTGCGTATTTGCCACAGTAGAGCAAATACATCGAAAAAAAATAGCTTATCTACACTTGGACGTGTTGGCAAATACACAAATTCGCAACGCCATGTAAAGTGCGGGTATTAGTAATGCTTTTTAATTCTCACGCCGTCCAACTCAAAATCAGATGTGTGCCATAGACCTTTCTCTTTTAGATTTCTTCTCTGTGGTGGTAAATGCAGAATTCGTTTTTTGTTGTATCTGCAGAAACATATTCTTACCGCCTTCTCGACTGAAAAAGATTTCGAATCAACTGGTAAATCAACAATTCTTTTTATGTTTGTTTTACTACCATAATCTTCCGAAACAGTTTTGGAATAAGACTTAACTAATATACGAATACAATGATTCTTCATTCAATATGGAGAAACTAAACGTGTCGTATTATATTTTTATCTAACAATAAGACAATTTATATAGCATCCCATTTATATAAGATAGAATGCCAGAATGATTCTCTATCCAAATATTTCTCACCTCTGCCTTGTTTGTAAGTGAAACGATGGTTTTGAATATTTCCGATCTGTGTAGTTTTACTTAAGAATTGAACTTCATTATTCTAAAAATAATATGGATCGTAATTCGAGTTGAGTACATAAAATAAGTTAGAAACCTATAACGTTATTCGACTTTACTTCAAGAAAGTTTTCTAATTAATGGAAAATCATTCTCGATCAGTAAGTCAAAGTTACTAAATATAGCATCCCTCCAAACTATAGTTTTTAAACTTCCGTAAATACGGTTATAGATTAACAACAAGTGCGAAACCAGACACATTGAAGTTAATGAATTGAGATGCTAATACAGCCACTGTTTACAATTTCGCCTTTCGACGGATCACGGTGAATTATACTGTGACATTGGGAAAGACAAAAAAAAGAAAAAAGTCTACATCAGTTTTAACAAAATTGATCCTTTACTCAAAATTACATTCGTTAGGAAACAAAGGAACGTCGATACTATATTACCTGGCAATCTCTCTGCTTTAGCTGCTTCATTTCCTCCATGTAGTATATTAGCAAACGAACAATGGACTTCACTTTATATCGGACTCAGCGTTCAATTCACACGCAATGACTGTCAAAAGCAGACAATATCACTGCAAAATATTCGCGTAAATGTCACTCACGTCTGTCAAGCGAATAATTAGGGGAATTTCACAACAACGCATTTTACCCCCGTCAAACGTTCCACGAGAGACCATACTAACCTCCCCTTGCGGAAACCCCTTCACAGTGGAACGCCGACGATAACATTTCGGGACAAATTATAATTATATATGTCGTAAGATGATGTGTAGGAGTTGTTGGAATTTTCTAGTTTGTGATAATGTTGGAAATCTGGTTTACTTGTTTGGAATGTGAACAATGCATGAGTATGGAATAAGTTTACGATCCTCGAAGAAGATACAAAAGTATAGAAAAGTGAGAAAATAGTGTTTAATTTCTTGATCTAAACGAGAAAACCATATTCCATTATTGTAATTTTCAAAAGCTTTGCTACCATCTAGTAACGGATAATACAATTAACTATTTTTAAAAATAAGGAAGTACTCTTTTTTATACATCTAATTCATGTAATTAATATGGAAATTTAAAGAATATTTTTTATTATTTCTCTCTACCTCGAATCGAGACGGCTAATTAGATGCCTTTTATATGGGGCTAATAATTATTCTAAGAATCAAAGATATAATGTTAGCTGGTATCCGAGTGCAAGTTCCTGTAGAAACTGAGGGATCATAGTACGAATATAAATTGCGTGGAGTGTCACCACCAAGTTTTAAGGGTTGGGAAGGATGTTTCCTAGTGAGACTACTCTTAATTGCTGTATCTTATTTCTTAGAAGTACCTTGTTTTTATCTATTACTTTTTCTCCCTCCATTTACAAACAATTGTGAAAAATGAGTTGCCATTTCAAAGATGATTTTCCAGACTAGGAAAATCATAATCTGACATTTTAACTATGTTCTGTTTGTCTTATAATTTCCGTTAAAATAAAATTCTTTTAAAATTGCCGTCAGATCTTAGTCTTCTAGTAGTGATGGCTGTTTCCTAAGAGATTTTAAGACAGGACACGGTAAATAAACAAATATAAGGTGCATATTTCAAGCTTCAAACTAATGTGAAATATGGAACATTACTATGGAACAAGTTGGGCGGGTAAAGTTCCACACTTCATGGCAAGGAGGCTTCAATTTCGTGGCTGCTCGAAGCTGATGGCAAGGCCAGTATAAAGTTTAGGAAAACGGACATTTCACTTATCCACTTACTCGGGTAGCTTAAGACTCGACATGTATCTGGTGGATTTAATTGTATATATTGTTCGTTCAAAAGAGAATTTTGTAACCCTTGGAAGTATTAAGTAATTTCTGAAATAAATCAGTTTTCTTCAGAAGCAATGTTATAATTACTCTTTATTATTGACATTGTTCTCGCCTACTATCATTATTTTATTATATTCGACCTTATTCGTTTATTCTTTGCATCGTTCTAATTATTATAGGTTTGTTCCTTTTGCCATCCATACAATTATTACAGAGATAACATTTTAGAGCAACACAATTTTATTTCCATTTTAAGCATTTACTATAACTACATCACTCTTCAATTCTTAAACAGACACACAAAATTTCAAACTAAACACTTTCAGAAAAGGAGCTTCACGTATCAATAAATTAAAATGTCAACCAAGTTAAGTAAATACAAAGTATATTTCATAATCCACTGCACGGATCAAAATTTGGAGATATTGAATAAATATTATTATTATTTTTCACGTCGTTAGTCTCTTATAATTACAGAAATTTGGGTAAAAACACATTTTAACGAATTAGAGATCATGTTTTCTCACCTACGAAATAACATTCAACACCACTCTTTAGCTTTTATTATAGCATGAAGCAATTGTGCAACGCATCTCTAAGAACAGCATTTCAATAATTCAACTATATTGAACTACTTCTCTGTCAATCTCCCTTGACGTCATCATCATGCATGAGACCACCTTACCATTGTATGCACCATGGTCAAACCCCACGGACATAGTGTGTTCTTTGAAACTTGTAGACTTTCACCGCAGACCTCTTGGTTTATAATATACACCCGAACGTTTCGCCTGCGACTGCGGCAGGCTACACGTTCGGGTGTAATCCCAACGGACCACGGCACCATGGTCCGAAAAGTAATATTATTGCTTAATATGTTCTTCTAGGGTATGTGCTTCTCCATTCCACACGAACTCATTCAATAGGTGCAAAGGGTTGAACCGGATGTTGGTTATTGGAGCACTTTTCGGTTTTGGATCAAGAATAGGAAAACACGGGGAGTGATCGACATTAATTTTGTGATTCACTAGCGCCTAAGGAATCCTCATCTATCACACTCTTCTTTCTCTACATTCCGGCGGGATGGATGAGAGTGGTTATTCCCTCGACCAGAGTGGACGGGTAAGACCAATATTTGTGAATATAATGCATTCAATAATAACCTTCGTATGAAACGATTTTTTTAAACAATACTCCTATTAAATGCTGCCAAACGATATTTGGACTCTTTTAGGAACTCTTCCTTTCTCCCGCGTCATACTTTTAAAAAATTCCGAGATATCATTACAAACATACTTTTTTTCTGTCATTGGTCCGAATAGTAATCTCATATTTTAACTACGTTCTCTTAGTTTAAATATTAATTTTAAAACAGAAATTTGTTTTACCAACCATGGTACAGGTGTGAAGGTTTGCCTACCACTGCTTTCCAAAGTCATGACTCTACTTTGGAATGAAAAAAAATGCGTTTGGATGCGTTGTATGAATTAGTCTAACGAATAAATCAGTACATTTAATACGAGTCTTCACTGCAAATTTTATTATCCTATGTAATGGAAGAAGTATGTAATGGAAAAGATATGTAATGGAAAAGATATGTAATCGAAGAAAGACTTTATTACTCTGTTTACGGTTTTCTTCTCAATGCGTATATGTATAGTAAATATGACTTATCGCGACGCTGCGATCCCACCGATTGGTATACCGGTTGAAGTAAGAATGAACAAATTGCCTACAATTGCTTATCTTTTAATATCCATATCGGAATTCATATGTGAAATATCACGTGAAAAATTACCAAGAACCAAATAACTCGTGTTCACTAACAATAAACAAACAATATTCACTACTGAACACTTTCATATCCATTTTGCTACAAATACGTTCCATTCGTTATTTTGAACTGCAAAATCTTAGCACAGGTCTATTTGTTTATTCTGGAAGTGAAATGTATATTTAACCTTTAAAAGGGACATGTCAGGAGTTTATGTATTGAACTGTTGTTGATTCAAAACCAAACAAATAGTGCAATGCGTCTCGTATCAAAATGGAAGGGAGCCAAGAGAACATTCTGAAGTGAAAAACAGAAAATGAAAGAAGCATTTGAAGATCGTCGAACCGCTGTATGAGAGGAACCACAGAATGGGAGGAGAGAGGGAGAGGGAGAGAGCATTTAGAGGCTTCTTGATACCCGATCTGCAACTTCCTCCCTCATCAATTGCCACCTTCCGACGCTTTGTTCCGGAGCGAACAATAGAGAGAAACAGAAGGCTCACTTGACAGGTGACTACAAGATCAAGTTTGCTTCTCAGGAGACGCTATTTCCAACACTTTCCCGTCTGTACAGCCGTCTCCTTTGAAAGTCTTGGTTTTCCTTTGAGGAAATATTCTTCTTCGAGTTTATAATCCACAACGCACGCTTGTTAAAATCTAAACGTACTTTGTTGTTGAGCGAGTCATATCTAGCGCACTAAACCGCACAGTAACAAGAAAAAATGCATCGGTAGAGAAGTGGTAGTTTGAACTCTTTCATGGCATTCTTTACCGTAATTACACAATTTACTACAGTATCTAACAACTTATAGAGCAACACAAACTCTTAATCGGTCGGTATAACATGAAATAATTAAACATTTAAAACAAATAACACTTTATTATAACACACATATATTAGAAGTATTTGATTCAAAAAATAAGCGTAAAAAATTTGATATACAGAAAATAAAGATGTCTTCTTTTAATGAAAACATTCACCGCAGAAAATGAAAAAAATTACTTTCGTTTTCTTAGAAACATCTGTCTATGAGTTTTTGTAACAACATTTAACATTTTAAATTGAATTGGATACTCAAGTTATAACGCATGGTTCTTCTAGCGTAAAGTCTTTCGCCTCAGGTTTACGAAGCAAATTTATGCAAATAAATACTAATTGAACTCCGTCTCTGACAAATAAATGGAGGCATCTGGCTCACATCTCCTTCCTTCTGCAATTTGCAGAAATCAATATATCTCAATAGTCGCTCTGCAAAGGGTTGAGACTTTCACATACCTTACTTCTTGGGTTAAGAACGTTCGATGAACTCTCGTCATTCAACACGATTTGTGGACAAAAACATAAGTTACTACTATTCGTTAAATAATAATGTTTAATAAGTTTAGTAATTATTTTTAACCGATTTTTTGTGTCAATGAATTCCAATAAAATACTTGTGCTTAAATATGACTTTGAGAATCTCTCCTAGTAAAACTTGTTCGCTGTAAACACAAAAGTGTCATTTTTGAGCATTTAGATATCGTCATCCACGTGGACCCGGTCCATCACGACAGAACGGTTCGTCATTGCAGATCTGCGCCGACGCGGCAATGTAAATTCATCGTGGTTGAAGCTTCACGGTTAAAATGCTAGTTCTCCAGAGACCTTCCCTATATAAAGTCTAAAGAGAATCTAAAAAAAGAGTCAGTCTAGAGAGAGTGTGGCCGATGCGCGTTACACTTTTGATTACCTTCGCCATTTTTCCGTCAATGGGGAAAAAATTTAAAATTCCAAGATACATTGCAATTGAATTCATTCAATTCATGTGACTTTGATGTCTGTCGGAAACCAAACCTATTACACCTTCTAAAACTCAAGAACCACTGATCCAATTTTCGTGATTCTTTATTTAATTCATAGATATGCTCTCTGGCAAGGTTTACGTGTATTTTTGTTTTCTTAGGTATCACAAGTAATAACGAGAATAGACAATAAAGTCGGAGGGAGGGGGAAATCAGTCATATTCGCTTACGGTTCCTAAACGGTTAGAGATAGGTGGTAACAATGAATGGCAATATTGTTTGTCTCGAGGAGGTCTACAAAAAAGTCTGCTACAGCATATGTCTATCTACAAGAGTTAACGAAAATTATTGAAAAAAAGGTTTTAAAAATAGGCGTGTTAAAATACTTCAAATTAAGAGAGTAATTCAAGTACATAAAAATACATCCTATTCCAATTGAATGCATTTTGGGTTTTGTGCATTTAATAAAGATGAAAACTGTCTTTAAGTCGTAAAATTTGCACGAATAGTTTAGATTTTACAAGCGTTTTAGTTTTACAAGCAGTCGCGGCCGCCGCCCTCATCGTGTGTTGCCTCGAGAGGACCATGCAAGCATTTGACTGGCGCGCTACCTTGTGGTGCATCACGTGAAACAAACATTTTATACTTACGTTAAATGTATTTGAGTCACACGCCACTTTAACGG
>NNCF01128070.1:179232-207047 GCA_002313205.1 Laupala kohalensis | reverse complement strand
GGCGGCGTCCGCGACTGCTTGCAAAACTAAACATAGAATGCATTTAATTGGATTAGGATTAATTTTTATCTACTAATCTTTTTTTTTTCAATAATTTTGGTTAACGCTTGTAGATAAATAGATTCTGTCGCTGACGTTTTTGTAGAACTATTTGAAAAAAAATTGCCATGCATTGTTGCCAGCTATCTCTAACAGTTTAGGCAGCGTATGACTGAAAAATGTGCGCAGTCAATCAAAAATGTTACGCGCATCGGCCACACTCTCTCTACACGCACTCTGGTAAAAAAGAAACAGTTTCGCCATCTTGTGGGGAATCCTAGAAATAGAGCCAGTTCTCTTCTTTTCTACCAGGACTCAACTCGTATCTTTTTTTCATTGTCCGCACCTCGCATCGAAACAAAAGAGCAGTTGCTCATTTGATATAACATGATGAGCTTCGGATCTTAACCATTCTTAATAAGATCTGTACGTGATTTCCAAATATTACATCTGTAATGGGCTTATTACTGCAATATACTATAGATTTAGTACTGTTACAGTATCTGCTGTAACATATCCCAGTTCTAGTGCTACTATTCTCCATTCTCATGAACTCTATCGTCTGAAATACAGTTTTCCAAGTTTCTCGTGTGTACGCGTAAAAGTAAGTTGGTACTCTCTTCCATTTCCCAAAACGAAATGTCAAATCTAGCTCGCTGTCATCGAAGACTTTCGGTATCATGTTCCTCGTCGACCACGTACGCATCAGACTCAAGAGAAGCAGCTCACCACGTCTGCACTGACGCGTGATTCTCCCGATTTCACTTCTGCGCATACGAAACTTAAGAGCGAAACTACGGCATTCCATTAGGGACGTTTCAGCCTCTCCTGGTACAGGGTATAGTTGTAGAGTCTACCGAGACTGTGAAATCCAACGTAAGCATGTTGCACCACCATTGCGTAATAAAGTGAGTCTCGAGAAATAAAAAAATACGAACAAGTTATCTTTTGGGACAGTAAGATTTCTATTTTCTGACATATTGTTTATTTTTCCCTTGGAGTAATGATTTTGGGAACAAAATAGGAGAGATTTCGTTAATTCTTTTACGCCAGAGCACCTGAAACTATTGACAACACTTTACATTGTGTCATAACATGCAATATCTTTCCTCAAACTTACAAAAATTGAAAATAGGAGATATACCTAATTATTGCACCTTTCTGGGACGTCTCGAGGATAAATAATGACTTATATATTATTATTTGCTGCATGAAAAGAAATAACAATGGGGATTAGACCAAATTTGAGAATAAAACACTATTCCTTTCGAAAAATTGTAAGTCACCTACGAAGATATGTCAATTTAATATTAACATTTGAGATTCTCTATTGAATGAGTACTTGCACCAAAAAATGGGGTTTGCGAACTCGTCCATAACTTACGATACGAAATACTTCCAATCCAATAAAAATAAAGTCGGCACCCACGCCTTCAGAAAAAAAAGAGCTATTGGGATACAGCGATGAAATTATAATAGATGTCTTTCGATACACAAATACTATCGGATTTCACGAGAGACCTCCAACTCAAGTTGGCGATTATACTTTGAGCGTATTTTAGTCATTTTAATTTAATAACTATAGGGAAGTCATGCGAGTAATTTTGAAGATGGGGAGTGACAAATTATTTCTCAGTCAGATAAAAAATATCAATTGCCTGGAGTTCTCTATTCCTATCATTGCTTGGACGTATTAAGCTCAAATAAAAAATGTAGACAAAAATACCGAGAAACCCATAGATTTGTATACTATGATACTTTATATGAAAGCAAATTAAAAATGTATGTTAAGTAGTTGTTGACTCTAGTGATTTAAACATTACATATACTGCAATAATATAAACAGAAATAAATACTCGCAATTGTTTTTTTCTAATTCTTCCTTTCAGCTTCTAACATTTTGCACGAGTTCTTACATTTTGCTCATTGTGCTCAATCTACCTCCGTCATATGCTTCGTCCATCACTATGCATTTGCTACTCATTTGTATGTTACAAACTTATTCACAAAAATCACAAATCACTTACTATACATCATTTACTAAATTGTCAATCACAAATCACTTACTAAATTGTTGGTTAATGATGGGGAGTTAGTTTTAAAAAACTCGGATAAATACATTAATGTTTTTAATTTATGACTTTTCAATATCTACATTCTTCTTTGAGAGAACTAGTAAATCACATAATCTCACTATAACTTTGTGCGTGATTCCGACGCGGCGTAATTACAATGATTTAGAGATATTTGACGATACATTTAGTTCCAGATACTTTAGCCAAGTAAATGCAAAACAGGTAAATAAATCTAAGCAACGTGCTCTGGAAAAATATCTTCATAAAAATGGCGAGCCACGTTTGAATAACGGAGACAGATTTAACAAGGTATACCAGGAGTTGAAGCGTGCAAATTACTACGTAACTTCCGATAGACGTCTAACGTCAACTCATAAGAGTTCCCATGTCAGGCGCCCTAGTTCAGTTTCATTGCAATATTTATGATATTTTAAGAGTACAATTTCAAAAACGGGTTAAATGATTATGACGATGAAAATGACATGTGTTGAGGGAGTGCTTCTGGAAGGTCATTAGGCCCACAGATAGAGGCACGATGTCCATTTTTACCAAGACTCAATTAGACAATAATTGTAATTCATCTGTCATTGGAGAAACTCATATAAGCGTCCCATTTTTATTGGGCCACAGATTAAACCACACCGTCTCCCTGCTATGCACTAATAAAAGTGAATTCAACAAAATGTTTGGTTACTATTCAGTTGGTATTTAACTTCCTTTCATAAATGGTGAATTCAAGCTTTTTCCTGAGTCTGCTAGATGTCAGTTTCTCTTTAAATGGATTTACGATACTCAAAGAAACTACGAATTAATGGCCCTTTATTTATGATTTAGTTTTAATTTATAATACTAAGAGGAGTACAAAAATAATAAAATAAGTTCTTAGGAAATCATTTACGAATCCAGGACAATGCCCGATAAAAAAGGAACTATTAATAAAATAATTAATGTTTTTCGTGAGTACATTCGAATAGATGGAAAGCTTTTTTTTCGAATTATTCTTAAGATCAGGTACTAGTTACGAAGACGGTGGTGAGAGTGTGATGACAGAGAAGTAGCGAGTTCCGATCACCTGTCATGGAAATGACTGATGCGTCTCATAATGAAACTCCATCCTCCGTTCATTCAAAACTTTCTCTCTCTCTCTTTCTTCCAACTTCTACGAAGGAAGTGGTGGTCACAGAGAGCGTGGGGGGAGGGGGACGTTGTAAGAGGAAATGAGGAAAGAGAAGCAAGAGGACAGGAGGTGATATGGAAGGAGAAGTGTGTGAGTGACGAAGGAAAGACGTGATTAAGAGTCGATCAATTATGGTATCAGTGACAAGGATGTAATTGCTGACTTATGCTAAGCAACAGCGAAGAACGTTGATGAAGTTGACAAGACCACAATGCGTCTTAGTGTTCGCAAGATTCAATATAATAAGTGGATTTATGAGGTGGGAACTTCCTGGTGTTCCTTGCAACGCATTTCAGAAATTGTAGCTCTTGACAGAAAGTGGAAGAAACTAAATGTGTTCACTAAACTAGTGGTGCAAAACCATTTCACATACTTTCTTATATACGTTTCTCCGTCAGCTGCATAAAGTGAGAAGAAATTCTATAGTGAAAAGGTAATTTCTCGCATGGTTCTCTATATTATGGTCGTCTTCCAGTGCTCTACTCATGCTCAAAGTCGCTAGATGAACTTATTACTGTCTTTTATTTGATATTTGAAAGTAAAATAAATATTCAGAATATTATTTCAAACCAAATGGTGACATATCAGTCTCATAAATATCGTAAAAGTGTTATGTAAATGTAATTTCGTTGTAGACAAAAATTGATTTATTTTCGTATCTGCAGTGCGTTTACTGTCCTAATGTATTTTATCATTATCATATCTCTCATTTGAGTGTACGAAAAGTGTATTCTACATCTGCTTGGTCCATTTACACTGCTAAATATTATTCAAGCTTCTTGAAACAGTAAACTAATGTGTAAGTATAGAAGATAGAAATTATTTTACTACGTCTATACCAAACTTTCTAGCGAAATACCGCTAATGCGGATGTAATGCATACTAATTGAACTTTACGTACAGAAANTAAAATCGTTGGAGTTGTTCTTGAGAAACATTCAAAAGAGTACATTGACCTTCATGTGAAGTACCCTTTGATAAAGTAAAAAATCAGGATATGTGCATCGTCAAGAAGAAAATTCTACCGTAAATACGATAAGCGAATTAAATTGATTCATCCATTTACTCAGAATCGCGGCGTACAGATGGACGGACGGACGTTATGCCAAAAAAAAAAACTTTTTCAGAATTCTTTCATATTGAGCAACAGAGGGTGTAATGATACGATATATTACGGAAATTGAAGAAGAAATGTCCAACGTTATCGTTTATATTTATAAATTTAGAAGTAAACTATATCAAAACCAAACACTCGTTTGAAGACAAGAAAATGCAATTTTTTTTAAAGTAACAGACGATATAATAACGTCTGTGAGGTTGTCTCTCGGATATTTATTTTAATGCATGTTAAAAATTAATTCACTTTTCTTGTAATAGTACTATGTTCCTATATTCCTTCTCTCATGGTATTCAGTTTTTGTCATGTTTATTCTTTATTTTTGTTTCTCGCCTTTCTCCGTTCTTGGTTTTTCTCTCGATTCTCTCTAGAACTATGGTCAAATTGGTAGTCCCTCGATTCGTTACAATGAGTAGAGCACCTTACACAGGTAATCTATCTTATATATAAGTGACATTCTTTATATTTTTTTAAATACTTTCCCTAGGTCCAATTTAAAAAGAAATTCATGGATCTTTAAACATTCGGTACAATTTTCCATTGTATTACGAGTACAAATGGAAAATAAATTAAGTTGCCGTTATTGTGAACTCCTGAATAGAAACAGTATAGGTGTCAAGAAAAAATACGACTGATGGAAATTTCTTCTGTCACAATCCTCCACACTCTCTGAGGTTGAAAGTATGAAAGTTTGAAGACGCTGCTTTGGAAGTTGATTGTTCGTAACTTCTTCGGCAGTTTGCCAAGAGCTTACTTCTTCGTAGCTACCATTAGCATGCAGTGACGCGGACTAAGAATAAGGCACATGCTCTTAATCCCTGGAAAGAGGCTGAGATGGTGCGATGATACTTTTACGTCTTGTACGTTGTACTATCATTACAACATACTTGATTTTTTAGGAAATAAAATTTAATTTGCTGAGTAATGTGATTGAAAAAACTGTATCTACAATTTAACCGTTTCATGTATGAAATTATGTCCTTATACAAACTTTCCCTAACTGAAATCCCTTGAAATTCTTAGATTAAACTAAAGTACTTCACCTGTTTACATTCTATAATTTATATAATTCTATAGTAAATATAATTTACCAGATTATTGTAATCCACTAGACGAAAATGTACTTTCGAACCTCTATAATCTTAATGAACGATGTTCGGAAACGATAACATAAAGACTGACAAATTAAAGGTCATGAGAAATAATTTTGTAAAACAATATTATAAACAATAATTCTGATAGAAAAAGAAATCACTTTGGTTTCAATACTTTTACATAGACCTCATCACTTTCGAGATACATTAATAAATGAGTACCAATTCAAGAAAAGAATTTAGTAAGTTATTGTAAATCATCATAATTTTACCTACGATTCAATTCAACACTAAATACAATGATGTGATCAGATACTACCATGATGTAATTCGAAACGTGTTATTTAGAATTAGAAAAAGAACACTGAAAGGAATGCATTGCCAAGTTAAAGAGCAAAATTTTACGTGAACTTAAAGTGAAAACCCGGAGTTGAACGGGAAGCAATGCACGAAAGTCAACACAAAGGAATGTGATTTATTAGAATCTAGGAAATAAATGTTAAATCTATGGATTAATGTCAAACATGAAAATAAGCTCATAATAGCATTGTCACGCATAATCACGCTTATATAAAGGAAAGATCCCCATTTAATCCCTGGACAATCCATTTGAGCAACATTGGCCGAATACTAAGTTATCGAGTTCTCGGATGCATCGAACTTCATTCCCATTCCCATCGAGTTCGATATTCGGAATTACACAGAATGACTTGAATAGCATAGTCATATAAGACAAAGAATGATTGAAACTACCGCAGCATCGCAGTCTTCCTAAAGGGAAAGGTTTGTAAGGATCACGTTCAACCAACTCATATTCAACCAATTTCCAAAACTAAGGTATTACCAAAAATTAAATTATATTCGAACTATCGCTTGTTTTATGATAAATGTTTAAATTAAGTTTGAGTGGATACACAAAAAGGAATAAAAATGAAAGAAACGAGTAAAGAAATGTTAACTGAGGCCACAAATTAAATTGCAGGTCGACGCTAACGGAAACATTTTAAATATCTAATTGAGTGTAACGTGTGGACAGAGACTCTCAACCACACTAAATACACTATTGCTGCCACCACTGAGATTTATCAAAACCTCAGAAAAACTAACTCCGAATATTATGTACAATACTTAATGAATTTATTTGCAAAATTAACAAGAGGAAAGCACATGTAAGGTGCCTCCATCCAACTTTCTTAGAGCGGATTGCTCTATCAAAAATATATTAACTCAACCCGTTAATACATATTAACTTTAACTCGGCCTAACACCGACTTCGTCGAAGAGTTAATAAAAAATCGTTCCGAGGACGGACATAGTTTCCGCCTCCTACTTGATCTACTGAGCGATGCTCCTGAGTCCGTTGAAACGTCTCTATTTATCATCAAGTCTCCCCCACGTCACTCGCAATATCTATTGTCTCACAGCGCCTTTCACTTTTCACCCGGCGCGTCTAAGCGGTATCCCTGCGGTAGGCAGCCTTTCTCCACGAAAGTGTGCCTTGGCTTCACATAACAAATTCGTGGAATTTGTTCCATTTCCAGAACAAGGGCTTCAGCTAGTCTCAATGCTAATAAGTGGGATAAAACTTTGCATATTAAAATTACCCTCTGGACGACGTTACAGATCCCCAAAGTCTTACGCAGGGACTCTTCTCAAAGTCTTACACTGAGACCGATTCCTCTTAACGGATTCGTCTCAGCGAAGAATAAACTCAGCCAGAAGTAGTTCGCTTTCACTGCACACGCTGAGACACAACACACAACACTATATACTGTACCCGACCCCGTTTCAACGAAATAAATCCAGACATGACACTAAGAAATTACATATTATAATTACATATTAATTATTAATATGACATAACAGTGTAGGAATTTAGATATTACCAACATAATTTATATGACAACCCTCCGACACACAGATATAATTACATAAACAACCCCCTAAGTAAATACCCCCAAAATAGCATCTCCCATTCCCCACAAAAGCATACAACGGCTTTTAATGGTTTAAGAAATCGGCATTGACGTGTTTATTGCCAGCGCAATGTTCTATTGTGAATTCAAATTCCTGAAGTAGGAGAGCCTTTCCTACGACTGAGACCTTCAACCATGGTAAAGGGTTATGCCAGTTTGAATTCTGAACAGCATAGCATTATCTAAATACGACTGTAATTCTTTATGGCATACGTAATAGCCAGACATTCCTTTCCAGTTGTCGAGTTCGACTCTTCGGCAGAACTAAACTTTTTACTCTTAAAAAGGATCGGATGTTTTTTTCCTTCCTCGTCCTCTTGGGCCAGACACCCCTCTTTATCGATCGCATTGTATGATAAATAGTTTATCAAAGCTAAGCGCATACATGATGGGTCGCGACGTTAAGATGTCTTTTATATGATTCAGAGCAGTCTCGCAATCAGATGTCCATGTCACGGCTCCATGCTTTGACTTTCCTTTCAACAAGTCAGTCATTGGACTTAGAAGAGAAGCTAAGTTCGGGACGTACCGACGATAGTAATTGACAAATCCTATTAGTGAACGTACTTCCTTTTTCATGGTAAGATGTTGTAATAACTTGACTACCTGTATTTTGGCTTCCGCGTGTGTTAAGCACACGTGATGACCTAAATACTCTCTCTGTTGTTGAGCGAAGTGACACTTTGGTGGTTTCAACCGTCGTCCCGCCCCCTTTACTCGCTTCAGCACTTCAGTTAGATGAGCTACATGTTCAATCCATATTGGAGTTGGAATATCTAGCAATATCGTCCAATATGGGACGGTACGACTCACACCCCTTCAATAACGTTGCTATGTGCCGACTAAAATAAAACGGCGCGTTTTTAGTCCGAAAAATACCTCAACGGCCGATGCACACCTCGGGTGGCAACGAAGGCTGCATATCGCTGTGCTTGCCGGGTCATCCCGCGCTGGTGATAACCGCGCGACTGATCTATCAAGCTAATATATATCCCAGATAAAAAACACCATTATAACTCATTTACTTACGAAAAAGCAAGAAAAACTAAGTACACACGAGATATTTTCATTCATTCTCTGGAACTCCATAAAAACTGTCATCACCCAGTCGCGTTGTAAATTAATTAGAACGGAGTAGACGCTTGAGGGAATAGCGATTACAAGCGTTATATAATCCAAATCTCAGTTAAAATTAGATAAAAGGATTTCAATGAACCGAATCAAGTGAAACAAATTAATTGTTGTTAAATCAATTGTATCTCCCAGCAATGAATACCCAGTAAAGAATAAGATCTTATTCTTATTTTATATTCTGTGCAAATACCACAACCACCGATGAATAAAAACGAAAAATTAAGGATAAACAGAAGCAAAGACTGAGACTATGTCCTCTGCTCCATTGGGAAACACCTATCCATATCTTATGAGAGCCGTGAAGTAAACTTATTCATCCTTGTACAAAAAGAAGTTAAAAGAAATTAGTCTGGAGTAGGTGAGAGACATCCAGTCGAAAACCTCACTCAGTTCGGCCACTCTCTTCTGGTCAGCAGAACTTAGGGAACGAAGATGCTTCTACCTCACCACTATAACCGGTACTTGAAGCATAAAAGATATTTTTACATTTTACTGGCGTCTGTTCTATCAACCGCTTTGTCGGCAACGTAGTCATTACCAGGGTTCGAATTTTTATGTGTGCACATTTTCTCTTGCGGTAAGTTAAATCTCTTCGGAAAGATACGAAAGTGTGGAATTTTGTATCTAGATGGGAAAGGAGGCATTTTATAAGCACCTTCTTCCCTTTTCAACCCTAACCGTGTCCATAATACTTTTTTTCCCACAACCGTGCGTCATCCTTTTTTTTTCCTTTTACTGTAACTCTTCATTAATCTTCTAGAGCGCATTTTCTCATTTACAAGAGATATGACGAGTAAGTTTCATTCCATATATACAAGGTTTTGAAGAATATCAAACAGAGTAATTACTGAGCTTCCAGTGGACATGCGCATAGTAAACCTCATCTACAACTCTTTTAGCATCTACAAAGACGTTCTGTCTCTAATAGAGACGGACTGTTTTGCATGTAGAGACGCTCAGTGTCTTGAACTGCTTGAACTACAGCAGCCTCCATTTTTGTCCTCCTGGTGAGTGATGATTTGACGTAGTAGTTTGCAACAGAATAAACTAGAAAAGGAGAAAGATTGAATTACCTTTCTTGTTTTGTGAACTTGAATTAGTTGAAAAAACATCCTTTCTTATAATATTTACATTTAAAAACCTTGGTCATTACAGAACTCTTTCTGTATTTTCTTACTCAAATGTTCCTTCCTTTCGACCTTTCGTTGGGTGGACATATTTCAACTTATTTTTGTACACCTATTTTTTTTTCTTTTTAGAATTTTAAACCAATCCTTTGATGACATATCCAAATCTTCATAATCATCATTTGATAACATCATCTTTGATAACCAAGCCTAATGTCAGCCCTGAAAATCTCAAATGTTCTTGTTCTTTAAAGTTTCAATGAACCTATTTTTTATTCGTATTCCAAATATAAAGTTTTGATGAATTCTTTGGAGTATCTACTTCGCTCTTCTCCATAAGTCTCATACTCTCACATTATGCGAAGGTGTGTCTTCTTTCTTTCCAGAATTACAAGTTCTATCTCAATATTTTAAAAAAATTCACTGATTTCAACTTGTGATAGTTGTTTTTTATTTTATTTTTCATTTTCATTCGTTTATAGAATGGTGAGATATGTGTTGGCTTGCGTTATAAATGCTTTCAATAACAGCGAGGAAATATTGTTAACAAATAGCAGAAATTTATGATTTGCAAAAAGTCTAACGGCAAAACCAACATTATTTGTTTTAATACAGGAAAAAATGATTAATTATGAATGGATAATATTAGCCACAACTGTAAATTAGGCATTTTAATGAATGAAATATATTAAATGTGTTTAAATGTATTCCACAGTTACCTTCTGCAAAAAGTATCCACCAATGTAAACGTTTGATGACATATGTAAATGTGATAACAGAAAATGATGAAATTCACTATTGAAACGCGAGATATTAAAATCTCAAGAACCCAATTATTGTCTAATAACACCTATAATAAAAATTAAAAAAAACATACATAAATTCAAAGTGTAACAAACATCGTATTAAATTTCATTTCAGCGCACTAAATTTTTTGCTCGGCAAATAATATTCATGGGGTCGAGAAAACCTAATTTAACGTATATCCGTGCGTCTTCGAAATCAGCCCAATGCCGTCTGCAGCGCTCCGCATATTTCAAAAATGGTGATTTTCAATTTCTTGGCTTTTGACAGTAACAAATCGACGTTTATAATATTCTCTTGAGGTAGGTAAAAGATACGGGTGTTGCACTATATGTTAGGCAATTTATGCGAATTAGGATACGAATTATGTAAGAGAATTATATACCAAGAATCCTTTCCCTATTTCATGTCTCTTACTAGGGTGATATCATATTTCCTTCCATTTTCCTTTCTCCCTGTGCGTCTGTAAATCGCCGCGCGCCTTCTTCTTTCTCCACCGAGACACAAGGATGGTTCCGGGGTGTGGTTGAGGGTGGAGAGACTCATATGCAACGGGTCCACCAACAAAAGGGGTGCGGAATGCCGATACCTTACCGACGCGTTCACCCATACGGCAACGCTACATCGTTGCTCAATTCATGAACTACGATCTTAAAAGGAGGTTCACAGTTCAAAAGATAATGCTACGGAACTAATTACGCATCATGTGATCATTAGTATATTTGACAAGATCTCTTCATAATTTACCAGAGCAATAGAAACGAGCTTAATACTATTATAGGGATTTTTCTCGAGTAAATTATTATATGACGTATTTTCAAGATTTAGCATCAAAATACTATTAAGGTTAAATACGTCGATCGCAATAGTGCGAGGCAAAAATAATTTAGTCGTGAGTAGATTCGTTGCACGGACCACCTCGGTTTTGGGTCCAAAACTCTCCAGATGAACCACTGTGTTGCTTCTGTAGGGAGAGTAATCTTCAGAAATAATAAAAATATAATAATAAATTTGAGATTGTGCGCACATTTTCGGTACAACTACAATATTATTCAGGTCAATGAAACAGTCTTGCTAAATAAATGTAAGCTCATATTATCATACCGAATGTTAGGTACAAATAATTTTCTGTGCAACTTTTTCGCACGTATTTTATACAATTTATCTAAATATTTTTACGTGAGATTCTATTCAATCTTTAATGTACATGTTATATTCAATGAATGTGGGAAACGGGACCAGGGATCGAACTCGGGATATCCAGCTTTGCGAGCTAATACGCTACTACTATGCTATCCCGTTCCCCTCCGTTTCGTAAGCTTTCCGAGTAATTGGAAAAATGAAAATGCGCAAAAATGCCCGTTTTTCTATACTTTATACCGGAGTATGGAAATGTTATCAAGTGAAGTTGAAGAATCAAATATTGTCATCCTCTGCAATATTTCATTCATTATTATTTTTTTTAATGGTAATAATAATAATAAATAAATAAACAAATTTATTGTCAACAAACAGTACAAACTGCGTATGACCACGTGGAGGACAATAAACTAATAATAAAATATGTTTATATTTTGTAGATATATTTTCGAATGTAAATTCATTTGTATTAAACTCGTTAATTATGCAGCTAGTGCGATTCAAAGCTACAATTGACTTTACATTATCCCACCCAAATTCAAGAGCAAAAAGCGTTGAATAACTTAAATATGATAATTGATTCTACGTGGCGTGTAATCAATGAATGAGGATAAAACAGATTAAATCTGTTTATTTTCACTCTGGTAACAGTAAATTGTAAAATCATGTGACAATTTTGTTCTAGAACAGCGGTGGGATTTCATAACGCATTGGCTAAGGGAGAAGGGTGCAAAACTCACAATGAGCAAATATATCCGTTATTTTAAAATCGTTCTTTCCAATTCAAAATGTTCAAACTTTGATAACAGGAATATTGAACATTTATTGAATAGTTAGTTTACAGTTCAAAGGGGAAAAAATGAAGAATTTTTTAAGAAACCTAAATTCTGAGTCCCGTAATTTGGAATACTCGATTTTTTTAAACTGAACGTTTCTCAATGACCAAGATATTTAGTACATCCGTACCATAAAGAAATTACTAAATATGTCCATTTTGAAGATAAATATTGTAGTGAGTAGCAATACTGTTATAAATTCCACTATACTCATAACACACCATTTTGTGTTCTATCCCAGAGAGTATGTATTCGTCATAATTCATGTCTGTCGTTGTTTTATTTTATAATATAAATTTAACGTTCACAAGTAAGGATTTTTTCAGGATGGAACACAACCCACGAGTCAGCGATTCAGTGTTAAAGAAGGATGGTCGATGTCCGTCTAGTTTTGTAATTAGATTTTCAGCTTAAGATTTTTATGAGCTAACTTATTTCTGTAAGTCCAAATATTTTATGCTTCAAGCTGAACATCTAGTTTCTCGTAATATGTCATTTTAAACCTTAGTATTTTTTAGTCTGTGGAGTCACAATAATTTCACTATCAGTTCTAATGGTTCTTACTCGACTTCCTAATGCATTCATGAAGCTCGCACGCTTAATTTTTCCTGCATAACTATTTGAATAAGACATAATCTGTTAAATGAATAACCAACATCATGTACTGGATGAACCTTTCTATAACAGCGGGGAATGTAGCGGCCTCCTTCCGTATGGAATTTTGTCAATAGCATCTTGAACATCCTTTTGTCTAATTGTTTGATGGGATCACCATATTTGTTCATTACTACATTTACAGCAGTATTATATAATTCTTTCAGAGATACCTTCCAAGTAGGGAAAGGATTTTGGAACCATTATATGGAGTGTGTTTAAACGCTACTCCTTCCTCTCATAACTTCCTTGAGGATTGATAAAACTTACAGTCCACTTAATTGTTCACTTACTATATAACTCGTGACTTCGTTCTTAAAGGTCAAAATTCGCAAGTTTAAAAATATTGGATTTGAGGACGATGGAGAGCAAAGGTTTATCAGCACAGCAGTTGTCGGATGTCGGTGCCGTCTAATCGCGTTTCAACCAGCATTAACGTGTAAAAGCAATGCAGATTTTTTTCCTTTTACGAGACACCAAATAATGAAAGATTTGTTAATTTATTTCAGCCACAGTGATATTTTTCAGAGACTTCTTTTCATTAACCGTTTTTAAGTGTTTTTAAGAAAAACTTGAAAACTTACACTGCTAGGAGCTTATACATCTTTGTACTCACAAACCACGTAATGAAATGTTTGTCAGTCGTACCGAAATCTATGAAACTAATACATCGATACGTATAAGATTCCATTTATTGACAAATATATTATCTTGTAATTTTACGTGGCACTAAATGTGTACATGTGTAACTTCGGTTATGTTTCCAGCTAAGTGTGTCTTCTATGAAGTAAGTCGCTCTTACAAGAAGCTTTTCTCAAGATAAAGGAACTGTGCGGAAAGAAATTTCTTTGAGATCGTAGACTCTGTCTCTTCATGCATTCTTTAGCAGAGAAAGGACGGCAACTTCAATTGCAGAAAAAGAAGAAGAAAAGTTTGCGAAGGAGAACTGAAAGAGTGAGAGAGTTACAAAGGAAGAGAATTACTCGCAATAATGCAAAATGACATTTGTGAAGTCACAAACTTTTGCATAAACGAAAAGAATGACATGTAAAGGAAATAAATATAGTAATAATTATTATGACAAATCAAAAATAAGAAATTTCGCAATTACGAACAATTAAGAACAAATTACGAACAAATAAAAAATATTAACAGTCAGAATTGCTAATTATAAAACATTTTCTGTTATTTTCCTGCAACTTTCAAACGCGGTTATGATGAGGAGGTATTGTTTGTTAACACGTTTGTCACTAAATTGTCATGCAATTGAGACGTCGCCTCAACCTAAAAATTTCAGTTTTGTTGACAAGATTTCATTTACTCATCGAAAATAATCATNTTTGTTAACACGTTTGTCACTAAATTGTCATGCAATTGAGACGTCGCCTCAACCTAAAAATTTCAGTTTTGTTGACAAGATTTCATTTGCTCATCGAAAATAATCANTACTCATCGAAAATAATCATTGAACTGTTGTTCTCGTAATCATCCAAATAATCGTACGCATTGTTTCGCCATACTATTATTAATCCGTTTTCGTAAGAGGTTTGAAGTATTAATTGTCCGTCAAACACACTTCGTGAAATTTGTTTAAAAAATGTCGACATCCGCTGCACGCATAGCCCTTGGGATCCTGTACCTTAGAAAAATGTCACTAATGAAATTTCGGGATCTAGCTATTCGGTTGGATGAGAATAGAGACGTGCTGGTGACCGATTCCGATAGATTTAATAAGGGCTCTATCACAACACATGATAATTCAGCGTCCTAGTCCGCTCATGTTGCGCCGATGCCTAATAATTTCTATTTCATGTACTGAGCATTTTTTTCTCACATACTAAGCGTTCTTTACCGAGTTTCTCCTAATTAGGAAAATAATAGTGANATAAGAGACAGCATGTCAAACCGATGTATCTTTGAAGAGTGACAATGGTCACTGAACGATTGCACGTTTGTTTCCCGATGAAGGAAACCGGTGGAGATTGCGAAACGGATAACCCGAATGCGTTCGAAGTCATGCTAACAGATAAACGGCACGTGACCGATTCCGTTTCTGACGGAAATAATTCCTGACATTAGGAACGAATCCGAGCCCGGTCACACATGGAAATGGCATTCTTCATTCTTCGAGAGTTTGATTGGTGCAATCTTTTTCATTCTGTGAAAACAGAAACACTATTATGAGCGAGTTATCGCGTTCCATGTTTCTTGCTCACTTTAGACGCTGAAGTTAAGTCTCAGTCCGATTCGGATTTCTGACTCGAAAACCTGGTAAGGATTCCGAATTTGAAAACTGAACGTGTGTGTCCAGGCTAAAACTCGGTGCATAGTTTAAGATCTATTGTGGAACACTTAGACGTTTCGCATACCTAATAATACCAAAACATAGAATAAGAATTTAATTTATTATTTTTATTTTGAAATTGCGCGTGAAAATGTTTATAGTATACTTCCCTCGTATGTGGGAAGAGATAGTAATGAAGATAAAAGTCGTAAACGAAGACAGGAAAATAGACCTATTAAATTTCTTCTGTCAAGTCGCAATTTCGATATATTGAGTTCTCAAAATAAATTTTCTTAGTTAATGATTATTGTGAATAAATGTGCACGATTCTACTCTATTTTGGTAAAAACAATTTCCCCATATACAGAACGCTATAGATTTTAGCTACGCAGTTAGTAAAAAAGTTAATTTAAAACATTTACGAATTAAATGTCCTGTCACTTTTTAAGAGAATATGTAACCGGACACAGCATATAAAGGCGTAATTCTATTTTGAATTTTTCCATAAAGACTACGTTACTAGCAATTTCCTCCTTCACATCTTTGTCGCTGCGTTTAAAAAAGTAAAAGTAGAATGAGGGCTACACAAAAGACGTTTTCTTACACACACAAAACATTCTGTCACTCATGTTCCTGGAAAGTGGAGCTCTGTGTATTTTCCCCAACCTTTGTAGAGTCTTTTGTTTCGAGTTTCGTCTCTTTATTATCCTCAGTGTTCAACAATCTGGCTGGTACGAGTTTCAAATTTAACAGTCATCCGCTTTTCAACTCTTGGATGTCGTCTAAAAAACAGATTCTTCTCGTGTTGTTTGTGTTTACAGAGGAAATACACATTTCCATATCGTCAAAGTTAGCGTAAATTGTCACTGCATAATATATATCACATACCAGCGTAGTGTAATCGAAGAACACTTTTAAACATGTCACGCAGTATTTCGTATTAAGAATCTTCTAACAATTTTAAAATATTTTAAAATTTAAGTGTTACTGTGATTTATTTTAAAACACAAGAAACACGTAATTTATGTAGAATTTACTCTCAGTGAAATAAGTGTCAAAAATATAAGTTTGAAACAAAACACCTATTTACTTCATTATGTTTATTTGTGCATTGAGTATTATTAATTATATTATATGCTGCTGTTAAAAGTAGGTTAGAAATTTTGTCATGTTAAATTTCGAGAACGCTATTTTCCTTTTAAAAAAAGCGAAGTTTAAGCAAAACCATGAAAAGATAGCGATCAAGATTTTTCGTTGTTACTTTAGATTTTTGTATTTTTTATGGTTTTAGAGGTAAAGAAGTTAAAATTCGTTGTAAGCGTGCATGAGAAGAAAATTACTAAACCTTTCAGGCAAAAGAGTTAACTGAAACTTTCAGGCAAAAATCTCTAGAATATTCACTGCACTTCAAAAAACAACTCATGTGACAAAAATACATACATACATGGGTTGTAGAGAAAAATTCTGCTTAGTTAATTTGTAATTATATACTTTCCTCAAATAGTTCACACTTCACATCAAAGAAACAAGAAAATGCGAGTTTTTTTGATGATTTTTAAATTTGTGGTTTTCCTCTAACTCTTTCAAGTTGATGAAATTATCATTAGAACTTCTCCAAAACGTTCCAGATATACGATGTTTTGAGCTCGGAATGACTGGATTATTAGGGACCTGTTACGGGCATGATAACCAGTACAACAGCCAATGCTACCATTGCTATTTAACGTTTTAAAATATACAGACGAATGATAACTATTGAATTTATGTTTGATTAGCACGATGTTGTTGAAACGTTACAGATAATGGCATTGCATTACAGCAGATTCTCTTCGTTAGAATATGATCCACTAACGGAAGTACTGTTGAGTGCAGCGGCTAATAGCACATCAAAGAGATATTACTGTCCCAATTAACAGTGCCACCACCCGCGTTACGCGATACGTATCAACGAAATCAAGAGAGGGCACTTGCCTCAGCAATTACATGCACTACCATTACAAGAGAAAACACGAATATATAACCTCCTATAATAAACTTCTTTCCATTTAAAATTTGTACCTTTGCTAATTGCCAATTTATGACTTTTAACATAATCTTTTATTCGCAATACTCTCTTAATAATATTGTTTAGCTGTAGATCCGGCTTCACTTCGGCATTTCAACACATCAAAAAATAAGATTAAATTATTAAATTAAGGAATTAGTGATATACCACTACAATCTCTCCTCATTACTCCTCATGCAGTAAATTCATTTTTCTTTTTCTTATAATTTACCTCATTGAGAGTTAAGTGTTTCACTCTTCTAGTTTTATGCCTGTTATATATTTTTTTATATTTTAATCTATCACATTTCAAACTATTTTCTTTCTTAAAAATGTGTTAATTATTTTAAGCATAATTTTAAAGAATTTAAAAGGTTTATTTTCTAATTGCAGAACTGGATCACCCAAATTGTGATGAGACTTTGTAATAACTAGTAGGACACAAGGAGTTGCATCTCTGGGAGCAAAAAACAGAAAATGGTAATGTGTGTTATGAGTACGTGCAACCGAGGGAAATTATTCGTAGCTTTCGCGCATTTAAAGAAATAAAATTTGAAAAATTTTCTTTTTTTTTCTTTTGGTGGTTCCTTTGGCTTGTTATCCAAAGAGGACATAACCTAAGAGTCATAGCGTAAGAGAATAATTTTTGTATTGCTATTCATTTTCCATAAAACGTAATATTTTCAGAACACGACAGGCATAAATAATAAACATTAAGAAACTACGTGGTACGAATAGTTCATTAAATTTATCAAACGATTTTTTTTCTTCAGAAAGGTGATTTATTAATTCTAGATTTTCTATTACAACTTCCCCAGCCTATTCTAGCTAAACGCTTCAGTTCGTGTCTTGTCTCCGTGATATCCTCGGATCTCATTTCATAGCAAGTTGAGTAAACTGTCAGTCAACATTATTGGATGATTTAATGATTTTATTTCTCCGTCTAATTTACTTTGCTCCAAATATATATTTCCAGAAAACAAATTATTTTAAGTCTTTTAATCAACATTCCAATGATTTTCGCATTATTTTTACTAACACTTGTCTGTCTCCGAAAAAGGAATATCAAGATACACATTAAAAAATGTAAATATTCAAAAGATACTAAAGCTGCTAATGGAAGAAATCTGCCCTTCACAGTAATCCTGAACTATGTTGAGGATTTCTACTAATAAATATATATTAAATAGCTCAATGAAAGTTATACGATAAAACGTCAAATTCAGTTGGAGGAGCCCAGAGGGGGTGACCTCCCTAATGATATTAACTATATGACCATTGTATTTTGATGTATGGTGATATATTGCATTTTATTGTAATTAACCGTCCTGTAAACTGACCCAGTCATATACTTGGAAATAAATAAAAAAGTTCGAGAGAAAATGCTCAACTTTAATTTACCGAATAAAATAAGGCTTGTTTCGCTAGTGATGACTGTTTTTTGTTGTTGTTTTTTTGTAGGTTCAACAAATGATATTGACATTGTTGCAGTCGCTTTTGTTACCTTCTTTTCCATAATAGCAGTTCGGATAATTGAACGTTCGGAATAATTATATAATTGGGATAATTACATTGAAACATTATATACGTTTAACCCACAATGGCTCTACTAGCGTTCCCACTTATACCTCTACTAGCGTTCGTTGCTTTCTCTGATTTCATTTCAGTTGGCGAAGAACTAAAGTATGATTCACGCGTTGTCCCTANTATAAGAGACAGGAACTAAAGTACGATTCACGCGTTGTCCCTAAACAGTCGATCTCTCGTTGATAGCTTCCCATGCAACACCGCACCGCATGAAATCTCCAATGAAGATCATCAAAGGAGTTTTAGAGTGATTGTCATTAGCACGCAAATCCAACTAATCCTCCGCAACCGCAGCTCTGGTCCCGCGCACATGATCATCAAACGCACGCATCAGTGGAAATAAAAGAACGAATGGGATGCTTCTTTGTGGATTGCATTCACATTCTGGTTACCTGTCTATCCACGGTTTCATCAAAGGGATAAATTAGAGCGCTATTACTTAGCTGGCATACTGTTGGTGATGTTTTTTTAAATCTTTTAATCGGGAGGTGTCAAGTTGGTCTTACTATCAGAGGCCCGGAAGGGGGGAGGGGTTGTCATGATTTCACAAACAAAAAGAACGAATTCCTTGATAAACATTGTGATTAGCAAACCAAGATTAACATATCCCTGCTTAACGTAACACAAGTAAACACACACGGAGGCAATATACAGAATTTGTATAAACGTAAATTTACGAAACATTCATGAGAACTGTCCGAATCACATTTCTATAAAATTATCGATTCAATGTCATGCAAATTCAGTGAAGAGTATGTTATTTCTATTGAATGTTGTTTTTTCTGTCTACTTTAATGATATAAGTACGCTTAGGTATTTATAATTATAGAACTAATTTCAGAAAATTTTAGAATAATAGATTTCACATTTCGAGGAAACAATTATACCAATAAATACTACCATAAAACTTCCGATGGATTTGGTAATCGTTTTCTCGTTCCCCACATCTACTTCTAATAAAACATACAGTGAATATAAATTTTATTTGTTGGAGCACATCTAGAAAACATCAACACCTGTTTTATTCAGAATTGAATCACTGTGAGAAATGTAAAATCTCAATATACTAATTTTGTCATTACGATTTCTATGATTCATAAATATTTTAAATTATGATTATAAAGCCTCTTTGAATATAAACGAAAGATCTATTAAGATTATAATATATTTATAGTTTTTTTTTTTTGTCTTAGTGAAGCTACGAGTAAGAAGATATGTAATGGGTTTTTAGTGGCAGTAATTGAAAAATCTCTGCAAGACTACATCCAACTTCCCTACTTTAGACGGACATATTCGCTCTAAGGGTGAAGTTTACAAACATGGAACATCTCCATTTCTCCAACTCCAGTGAGGAAGAAATTTCTCGAGCAATTTGGCAGTCTGGTGCACAAAACGGCGTCCATTTGGCGAAAAGACATTCCCAAGAGAAAAGTACAAGAGACAAAGAAAAAACACCTCTGTTGAAAGCAGAACGGACGCTATGCGGTGTGTTATTGTTCCCGTAGAGTGAACACAGTGGTGGCGTGGTTTCACTACAATACACGTTGAGTGGGATGGAGGCTTGATCTGTCTCAAGAACTAGGAACCTTAAGCACTTACGGCAACGGCACCTCAGAAGTACTTCCATTGGGATCAAATTTAAAATGTGGATGAAAAAAGTACGTTTTTCAGAAATATTATAAAACTCATGTAACTAATGAATGCATTGTGGCTATTTTTACATGTTTTAATACAACAATTTATCTGTAGTCAATCTCGTTACAGATTTATACATCTCTGTACCTGTACACCGATTTAGATATTTCTCTGGATGACATTGCTCCTTTCTTGCTTCGCAAGTGTTTGCGCTTCGAGTTAGTAAAAACACTGAGAAGTATTATTGTTTTATTTATTTTCATACTAATTGTTTTATAACACAATATTAGGAATGACGAAGAAGAAAAATGCGCTCAAATTCGTATCTATAAATAATACTATTTAAGAACACTTAATCGAGTGAAATTCACAAGAACATGTAAAAATATGGTGCATCGCAACGGTATCGATATTCATGAGTCATATCTCGGAAAAAGTTAAATATCTTTCTGAAATATAAATAAAAATGTTGTAAAAATACTACGGAAAATACCATTCAAATTTAACTAAAGTTTCAATACATTTGTGACTTAAAAATCAGTTCACATTTTAAAGTATTTTTCCCATAAGATGTGACGTATTATCGTTATCCAACTTAAATGATCGGTGAAGTATGTATTTTTAGATGAAGTAAAAAATACATGTATTTTTATTTATGCAAATTCACGACCAATTCATCGGTCTATGAAGGCTGGACGATAGACAAATTAATATTATCACAAAAATATATCAACAATATACACGTGTTTTTATTGTTGTTTTATTCATTTTGCAAAACTAGTCAATTATGAAAATAAGATAAAATTTACAGCAATAAATTACTGTATTCTATTATTCTTGTAGCACACGTCAACAAACTGCACTCTCACATTAATCAGAAAAACACTTTCCTCATGTACTAGATAATAATGGTAGATAACGATGTAGGAGTAAAATATTTTTGTGTAAATTAGTGTTTAATGCCCTCTTTATTTTTAATAATGCAACAAATTAATCCAGTAAAATCATCTACTTCGTAATTAATAAAGTATGCATCAAATTTACGCGACACAAAATGTGTGTTATAACCGATTTATAAAAACATGGAAACATTTAAATAGTAAATTGTATATTTTAGAAAACTGTTTAATTTTTGTTACCACATTATAAACAGGTTTTCTTGCAAGAATAAGACGGGAATATTTATTATCAGCAAATTACGGGACACGGGTAAGTTGTTACATTCGAATTTAAAAATAACCTCAGACGGGAACTCACTCTTCCTCTATAGGGTATCAGAGTGCGTCTAGAGAGAGTGTGACCGATCTACCCCCACCACGGAGATCCGCCATGCTTCCGTTAAAGTGGCGTGTGACTCAAATACATTTAACGTAAGTATAAAATGTTTGTTTCACGTGATGCACCACAAGGTAGCGCGCCAGTCAAATGCTTGCATGGTCCTCTCGAGGCAACACACGATGAGGGCGGCGGCCGCGACTGCTTGTAAAACTAAAACGCTTGTAAAATCTAAACAATTCGTGAAAATTTTACGACTTAAAGACAGTTTTCATCTTTATTAAATGCACAAAACCCAAAATGCATTCAATTGGAATAGGATGTATTTTTATGTACTTGAATTACTCTCTTAATTTGAAGTATTTTAACACGCCTATTTTTAAAACCTTTTTTTCAATAATTTTCGTTAACTCTTGTAGATAGACATATGCTGTAGCAGACTTTTTTGTAGACCTCCTCGAGACAAACAATATTGCCATTCATTGTTACCACCTATCTCTAACCGTTTAGGAACCGTAAGCGAATATGACTGATTTCCCCCTCCCTCCGACTTTATTGTCTATTCTCGTTATTACTTGTGATACCTAAGATAACAAAAATACACGTAAACCTTGCCAGAGAGCATATCTATGAATTAAATAAAGAATCACGAAAATTGGATCAGTGGTTCTTGAGTTTTAGAAGGTGTAATACGTTTGGTTTCCGACAGACATCAAAGTCACATGAATTGAATGAATTCAATTGCAATGTATCTTGGAATTTTAAATTTTTCCCCCATTGACGGAAAAATGACGAAGGTAATCAAAAGTGTAACGCGCATCGGCCACACTCTCTCTAGACGCACTCTGTAGGGTATTACCCACTTCTGTGACATTCCAGTCGATTACTAGAGTACTTGAACACGAAAAAAATCCTAAGCTAATGTATTGGTTGGCAGTCGGACAGACAACACACAAGCTGGTACAGCTAACATCCGTCTGCTATAACGTGAATTTTCGTCCTTTTTTCTTACAGCGGAAGTAGCTAATCTACAAGATAAGAAGAGGGAACTTAGTGTAGAAGATGTTACCGACCCTTAAGAATGCAATCGGTGTGAGACGACGTCGATTCATCAGTAAGTTTTTTTCACGATATTCTTGCTAATTACAGCTCCAACTATTTATCCACAGACGCATACCATACATTCTTTTCTCGGATGTTCATGTTTCAACGTCCGTCTTCAGGTATCCCACAGCGCCGGGATTCGATCCAGGGTATACTTCTTCTCAAGACGAGAATGCTACCACTGGACTACTGCAGCCATGCAAAGTAACATAATTTTTTAGCAGTTGTACCATAAATAGTAAATATGTAAAATAGAAATCATCTATAAAATCTTGAAAAATATATATCTTTAAATACCAAGAAAATAGTTTTTATGTATCCAAACGTTTCTTTATTTTGAATATACTTGAAATTCATTCTTATTAGATTATTACATTTGAAAATAACATTATTTAAAATAATAATTAGGTATTGGCCAACATTAACCTACAGTAATTCAAAATATCATAAGGGTATAGCTGCTCGACATCGAGACAGCATTGTAAATTTTCGTTGCCCAGACTTCAAGTTTCGGGCGTTTAATCGTAGTAATGAATCATTTTCTTTATGCAAGCAATTATTCACAGTTGCGGAAGCCGTAGTCGATTTGACCGCGTAAAACAATAGCTCAGTCTGCGCCCCCTCAGTCATGAGTCAACGAACCGAATATATAGAAGGCAGCGCAGCCGAGTGTCATTTAGCGGCAACTACGAACGCGGTCAGCGGGGAGGAACAAACAATTATTCTTGTAGCTATGTCAAATTTTTTTAGCAGGGCTGATCTTTTGCGCGCAAAACCCATAAGCTATAGCAGTCGATGTATCTTTATTCCTCTCAGACAACACAGCGTTCGCTTCCTCAGTGATAGTAAATTGGTCTCGATCAGACGAACTGTTTAGGGCAGCAACAGCGTAAGCTGTGGCAGATATGTTGTTGTCTGTCCGCTACACAGCCAATGCTTGAGCTGTCACAGCTAACTTTAGGCTGAGCTAACCAACTTATTTTTCCTTGCAGACAGTAGCATGACAAATGTAAATCTGGGCTCAATTTCCGAAAGGGGCTAGAAAAAATTTCTAGCGTTTTACTCAACGACCCAGCTCATATAGCTATGACGATTGAAATGCTTCTTCTACCCACCTCCTATTATTCCTCGTACCGCTACCTCTTACTTTTACTAATAATTCCTACTAACACCTCCACGGAGTCCGAGTTGTTGGTAAATCCAGCTAACCGATCCACCTACTAACAATAACTTCTACTATNCTGTCTCTTATACACATCTAGATGTGTATAAGAGACAGCTCCAGAATAATCACTGGAAATCCAGGAGAATTCTCCAGGATCAATGGAAACTAATAAACCATTTTGTAGAGCCGTAAGGCTGACCGATGGAATTCATCAATAAAAAATCGCACACTACATTTCCCATTTAAAATACTACAATAAAAAACCGTTATCGTGATAACGTTGTTTGTGAATATATTTTCTTTTAAATTATATTAGTAATACGTGGAGAAACCCTTGGAGATATTAGTGTAACTACAGTGCCTCGAGAAAGCCCGTTTTTCAGGTAAGTGGTAACATTTTATTCTCACGTTTCAAGACATGAAATTGCGCAACGTAAGGCAAGAGTTTTAGAAGGGCTAACAGAGAGTACGTTGAAATTCGTCTTATAAATTAATAGATCTGTCAATTAAACAATAACATTACTTTACAATTATTTATTTCCAAGTTGTTTCTTGTAAATGCTGTTTGCAAAACACATACATCATCGTAATGCTGGGAAGTGATCCGGAAGGAATCGTAAGAAGGGTGAAGGTGTAAACCAAAAGTGAATGCCAAATAATTCACCGGAAAAAAGTGTTTCAAGAGTCGAAACCAATAAATGGCGATTAGTGAAGATGCAAAAGTCATTCACTGCAAAAAAGCAAGAAACTAAAGAAAGAAAACTTACAGTAGTCACTTAAACAGATTCGGACGAAAAGGACGATGACTGCTTTTGTGTTGAGTATGCCAAACCGAATTCAAGATCCAGGTCACTTAATAGCTGCAGTGTTTCGAGTGAGCTCATGACAGTTGTGTAAAGTTTGCTAAAAATGCACATTTGCAAAAACTTAAAATCAGACAATAATTGTGATGATAGCAGTTAAGAAAATTTTTGAAACCTAAATATCATAGACTCAAATTTGTAGAAATTATATTGTAACATAATACAAACAAACTATTTTGAGCGTAAATATAAGCATTTTCATAAATAATATGATATATCCAGAGATTATAGCTACACGGCACCAATTTGTCATGATATTTTTCTGACTATATAAGTTGTCTAATTTTTGAGGTTGGATGTGTTAGTAATTAATGGTGATTCAAGAGAAATAATTTAACAAAAATATACAATTCATGTTAGTTGTGTTGCGTGTTGTCAACTATTCATATTTATGAAACAGAAAAAAACATGTCATTCTATGTAAACCATGTCAGAGATGACAGTTAACATTCGAATAGTTATCGTGAGAGACAATTTGCAATACAGTAGTCGAGCGGGGAACAGGTGTCTTCGCAATGGGGGGAAGTGCAGCAACGTCAGATCAGCAACCGCGACATCAACAACAACAAGCAGCAGTGGCGTTGTGACGCATGTCGCCGACAGACTGCGCCACCGCGGGATGCTGTCTCGCGTCTCGTAAAGAACATTGTGGCACCCCATCTAACCCCACCCAACAATGTCACAGTCACATTCGACCTCCCGGGCATTAGGTGAGTAAAAGATTTCTAAATAATAGAATTACCATAATCCTCTGAATATTTTCCAATGTTCATAATTTGTTGTATTAGTAAAAGATATGTGGAAAGAGGAAATAATAATCAAACCAGGGAGAAGTTCTTTTAGCATTCGTAGATCAATGTTTTCCTCTGTATGAAAACACAATTTGATGAAACTTATGATTCAAATACTGGCATAATTTGGTTAAGTGTACATGTACAATACCAATTTTACTCAAGTACACAGAAGATATTAAAGAACTTTAACATTCAGTAAGAATACTCAATATCTTACTTAATTTAATTGATGGGAACTCGGGAACAGAATTCTTGCAATTTGGTCAGGACTAAACTAAAATTATATAATTGCACGAACGTTTCCACCATTTATTTCAGTCATTCTCAGGACTCAATCGAATCTTAATGAACTACAGTACTACTTTCACAAGAAAATTAAGAGAAATCGTGTTTTCAGTGAACACAGCCAAAAATTTAGGAGTTATTATTTGCAGTTGTCTCAATGAATAAAAGTGAACAAATCATTGTAAAATAAATTAATGCAGAAAGAAAAAAAGCTATTCGCGCCGAGAGTGAACAATCGAGGTCATCATTTGAATCAAGCGCCCGAGCAAAAAAGTAAAAAGGCCAGAATCTGAATGGAAAAATCCGCTTTATGAACCGAGTAATACGGAGTAATTTGTGATTTTATATCACTTATTATTAGAATTATTTACACCCTCAATATAACAAGCAGTTTTAAGGTTTTGAGACAGAAAAGTAAAAATGTATTTAAAAATACAAATATGCTATTAGTAACTTCTTGTAGCAAACATTTATGTACTATTTACATATTATAAACTTATTACCTTGACTCATATATTTACTGACTAAAATCTTTTTAATACTGCATAACATATTAGATTACATACACATAGTAAGTTACTTACATTCTTACTTCCTCAAGCAAATGATCAAAATAACACGCCAATTAATCTCATTTGAATACTATGTCGTGTTTTTGAATTTCAATATATTATAGGTTTTTTAATTCAATTTCCCACATCAGATATCTCCAACAAGAGAACAAATCAGTGACTTATCAGGTTTATTCATAACTTTGACACCACGATGCATCCGTACGTAATACATACATTCGTTCCTCTTCATCAAAAAGCGTCTACAGACAAGACTGACAAATGAAAACAGAAGTAGAAAGACACGTCATCAATATTGATATCCTCCGACGCAACCGGAATATTCAGAAACCGACTGATACGACACGGAAGCATGTCATAATGGAAAAATGGCAAGTTGGGAACAATGTTCATATACATTATAACGTGCTCGTGAAGGACAGAAGATATTCACGCGCACGAGAAAAGCACGTGGTACGAGTGTGAAAAAAAAAATTTTTAAAATGAAACTGGAGTAAAACGGAAAATCACAATCATCAAAAATATTTAAAAACATGTGTGATATTTGTCTTGCAGCACGCTGTACCAAAGTTTGGGTTGATTGTGACCCTTAATTCTAGGATTGTAAAAATGTATAAAGGAGATGGGATGACAGGATAAGTGGAACAGTGGATTGAATGTTATACTCAAAACATTCAATTATTCTGAATTTGACCCATAAAATTTGCTAACGAATTGATTTACGCTCTCATGTTTACTTGTACTCCATCGTTTGCCAGGTTGAATTGCACATTTTACTACCGGAAATTCATCCTTCATATTAACTACCGGTAAACGTAGTATGTTGTTATGAAAACGCTTATTATAACTGAAAAATAAAATGCTTCGTTTATATTATTAATTGTATCTACCGCCAGTTTTTTCGTTCTCGCTTACTTTAAAAAAATAAGTTTGTGTGTTTTACTTTTGGTTGCCCTTCTCTGCTTTTTCCCCTCACTCCTATCTCCAATATGGTAAGGTAGAAAAGGACAGTTTATGAGAGAGAAAATCTTTAT
>NNCF01128070.1:127599-179203 GCA_002313205.1 Laupala kohalensis | reverse complement strand
ATATATATATATATATATATATATATATTCTAACGAATTCTACCATCACGGAAGTGGCTTTCTTTATTTGTTACATACATCTCAATGGAGTTAATAAATTATTCTGGGGCTTTGTTCATACTTTAAACACGAATTATTATTGATTACAAGTATTTCCGTTAACATTATACTGCACAAATAATATTGCAAGCGAGACATAAATATGAGTGAAATATGCAGCGGAGTTGTCTAAGCTTTCGTGGTCCCTGGACGACGACGTCAGGGAACTGCGTGCTGCTGGTTGCTTATGCATGCAGCCCGCAGCTGGCAGAACACGCAGCCCTGCGACAGAGACAGGAAGTACACCACGCCCCGACCACATCCAGGGCTAGTTGCTCTAACTTTATTTCTGTCTCCTTCACATTTGCTGGTTTGTCTTCTTCCAGTTCTAAAGGACGATTATTTAGTTTCATCCTCAAAGATTGTATGTGAATTTACTCAAACAAGATTTGAACGAAAATACTGATAATTTTTATTTGTGGGTTACTGAATAAATTTCATTTAACAGGGTTTTTATTCCAATTAGCATCTGGCAAAGGGCCAAATCGATCAAATCTAACCATAACCGCTTTCATATTATTACATCTGATCCAGTGTATAAATCTCATCTCCATCAATGAAAGGACGTTATTTCTTATTATTGTATCCTTCACAGTGAGATATGCGAATGTGTTCTCGACGTAAGGATCGGTCACACAGTTTCTATATTTTTTTTCTTTTGTCAATACATGAGTTAAATTTTTATTTCTTCAATTTTATACCGGATTTACTAACTTTATTTAGTTCAAAATTTTTGTACGACGAGTAAAACAATTGAAATACGCGAGAATCAAATGAAGGACTGTTTTGTAAATGCGATGATTTTTCGAATTAAGACGATTTTTAATTTGTAAACATAAAGAAATCAAAATTCCGGTACTTGACGTTCTTTCCCGAGCTTCGGGATGACTCCAGTGGGCTCTCAATCATTTGTACGACACATGCCAGATAATGTACGTGAGTCAGGTGTCAGTGAGTTCGTTAGTTTTATATGGAACGTGCGGCGTAGGCAGCATTTTCACGAAAAGTGGGCGAGGGTAGGTAGGACGGATATGAAAATCTTGGGCAAAATTATATCACGAGATTGTCCGTATNTAAAGTCAATGAGCAATATAAATAAATAAAATGGCATTCAATGAGCAACCTGACTAATCGAAACACTCAACCCACGTGTCTTCGCACATGTTATTTATACTTTATACTTCAATGCTTCTTTATTACTTCGAATAGGAAGTAATTGTTAGCAACGTAGCAAGTCTAATTTTTTTCTGATATACTTTATAGAATCATTCAAAGAATCGTTTGGAGCAGTAAAATGTTTGTTTTCATCAATAATACAATAGTTTGGAGGACAATATACTTATTTTTGATGGCGAGATTCTTTTAGCAAGTTGAGGTGTTGATATATGTGTGTGTGTTAAGATGGATCTTAAGAAGAATGCACTCCTTACTCAAGTGGATCCTTGTTCGGGCGCTATTAATTGAGATGCACCTTATCTCAATTACACATGTTAAACTATTGGAGTTTAACATGTGGAATAATAGTTCTTAGAAATCACGAATGATTACCGGGCCCCTATTCGAGATCCGTTAGTTGAGAAGTACCTTCCTACCTACATCTCATAATACTTTGGAAACATCTGGTCATATTAATCAGTCACTAGAAGAAAGATTCCATGCATTCGTAACAAAAAGATCCATTTATTGACAGGCTGTAGATGAGAACACAGAAAACATTGCGTCTACGACCTACAAATTACAATATCCTTCGAGCATCTTTGCTCGAGTCGTTCCAGCAACGGCGCAACAGGACATAGACTCTGCCAGGTTGGCAGGTGACGCGTTGAAGTACCAAAGTCCGTCTAGTCAAATCAACTCGTACCCCTGGACTGTCTGAAGCAAGCAACCGCTCGGTATGACGACGCTTGACCCGTCCTCGTGCGATCGTCCTGTACTGCTCGCTACTCGTAATGTGAGACCGCCACCATTCTGGTGATCACAGCTATCGCTCTAGTAGTAGTGACTGTTCTTGCGATAACTGCTTTTGCTCTTCTCGTAATAACCTGAGACCGTTACTGATCTCACGACAACTGCTGTCGCTCCTCTGCCGTTCTTCAGCACATCCGTGCGCAGGCTGCCTCTGCCAGTAGAGGGGGTATGACGTCGCTCGTGTCTCATAGGGCACACCGTTCCAGCTGATCGGGCGCGTTCGCAAAAACTTTTCGAGGCATTGGGTTTTATTCACTGATATTTCTCACTCGGGGAGGTATATAATATTACTCTCTCACCCTATACATATTTATGTATAGTTGGGGTATATACTATTTATATACATACTCCAACACACACCTTGGGTTCACAGCACACCAACTCTGCTAACAATTTACCAACAAGATTAAAGAAGAGTCAATAAAAAATACAGCTTATTGTTTAGGAAAAATATCTGATTGGATGCTATAAAAACACTTTCGTTATCCAAATGACAATAGTTATTCGTTGTTTCAGCACGGAAGAATGACTAAAAATGAAAATTATAAAAATACAATACTTATTCACTCTGTCTCTCGAGCCCCGTTCCTCGCAGACGCCAGATGTTCCTCACAACGTTCAATTGCCTGCAGTTCAGTTGTCCTGCAGTCAGGTCAGTGGCGCTCTCTGTCAGTGGGACTGGGAACTTAATCTTTTCAACCATTCGTGCCGACCGCAGCGCCGCGTCCTACCTAGGCCGGTTGTTCAGGGAAACTAATATAAACTAATATAATCTAATATAATCTTTTAAGCGACAACATCGATTTTGACCGTTCTGTGCAGACGCGAAGACACATCAGTATACAACAGGTGACTGTCAGTTTCAACTCATTTTGATACCTCCACCAGCACGATCGTTTCAATCGGGTGTTTGTTGGTTTTTCTAAACACACACTCACACACTCGGAGCTTGCTCCATACAAGGCAGAATATTTTTGAAAGTCAAATTCACTATAGTGGTCCAATGAGGCCGTAAAAGCATAATAATAATAATAATAATAATAATAATAATAATAATAATATATCCATACTTATATATAAATGCGTAATGCGAAAGCGTGTCTGCCTGTTTGTTACTTAATCACGACTAAACCACAGAACTCATCGTGATGAAATTTAGCTAGGGGAAAGTTAAGTCCAGGATGAACATAGGCTAAATTTTATTTGTTTTAATGTATGAACGAAAAGAATAAAAGTGAAGTTGAAGAGAAATGTCGATGAAACCGAGCCTCGAAGAGTTCTACAAAATGCCATATGTCCGCGACAGCATATGTCTTATCTTCAAAGATTAATTTAAATTATCGAAAACACGTTAGAAGTGTTGAAATACTTCAATATAAGTGAAGAATTAAGAAGGAAAAATCAATCTGCATCAAACTTAATGGGTTCCTTGTTTTGTGCAGTTAACAAAGATAAAAAACACCTTGATAACGTAAAATTTGGACGAATTCTTATCATTTTATAAGCAATTTAATGAAATGGTGCAACCGCGCTGGCGCATTTGCATCTTGCATCGGAAGTAAAAATTCGACCTGCCAGGCTTCCGGTGGGTGGGTTCGTTGGTCTGATTCTTCTCGAGGGGAAATAGACTTAGCAAATTTAATTTTGGAACATAAACACCTTAAAATATCCATTTTTTGCTCATAAGTATCCCTTTTTTATTTACTTTTAAGAAAAAATATTTGTATAGTTATCGAGTATTTTTTGTACAAAATTCAAAATGATCAAGACTAATAGATGTAATACATCACCAATTTTTTTTCTTATTTCCCACCTCAGAAAGTCTGCAACCGAAAATTTAAATTCAGCGAAAAATTTCATGTAAGAAAACAGTATTTGTGCATTCATTTTTCGGACATAGCTGTTAAAAATCGCAAATCGCATTTGAGGGCTGAAAATTTGTGTAAGTAATAATAACGTTTCAAATGTTGGGGATGTTTTCATATGGCAAGAAACTGTAAGAGGAATGTAACATGCTACTAATGCGCAGGAAACCATGAAGCGGCAGACTGTAAGGAAGATATTAATTGTAAGTAAAAAAACGAAAAATTTATTTTGAATAAAAATGACAAACACGAAGCCATCAATGTAGAATGTCCGACATATAAGATATCCCTAAATGAGGAGAAGAAAAGAGCAGGATGGGAGGATAAAAAGGTAAGAGCATAGCAACAACAGAAGAATAAAGATGTTATTATGCATACAAATACGCAGAGCCTTACAGTGCATAGAGATGAAATAGGAAATAGAAAATATGCTCATCGAAAAAATTAATCCAGTTGTACTTGTACTATCAGAGACAAGAGTAACAACAGAAATTGAAGGTAGTGAAGTGAATTTAAGTGGCTAAAATGTAGTTAAATGTGACGGGGAAAAAATGTATACAGGAGGTGAATTGATATATGTGAGGGAAGACATAAAAAAGGAAGTGTTAATGATAGAGAAGATATCTGCAAACTGTGGGATTATAGAAATGAATGTAAATAAAAATTGTTAGAATGGTTTGATAGGAGCGTCATACCACTCGTCAAGTATCTGATGGTGAATTCATCCAGTTTTTGGAGAAGATTGTGGAAGAGTGTCTCACACTGAATGCAATGTGATAGGAGACTTCGATATAGATTGTAAAACTGATTCATTATATTCAAAGAAACTAATTAATCATGTTACGTCGAATGAAAATGGGAGACGGGACCGGGATTCGAACCCGGGACCTTGAGCTCTACGCGCTCATGCGCCTACCAACTGCGCCATCCCGTTCGCCTCTCGGGCCCGTCTACCATTCTCATTCAACTTGTGAAACCCAAAGACCTCTGAGGTGGTCTCGTAGAGACTAGATTCCTCATCTGAGGCGACTCCCTTAGGAAGTACTTTATTTGGGTAGTATTTTCCATTTCTGGTTCACAAACATAGAAATCTCTTAGATTGCGGTGAACCTCACCGCCAGGTAACAGATTAATCATGTTACGTCGATGGCGCAGTCGGTAGGCGCATGAGCGCGTAAAGCTCAAGGTCCCGGGTTCGAATCCCGGTTCCGTCTCCCATTTTCATTCACCACAATCTAAGAGATTTCTATGTTCAAAGAAACTACAAACTAAAATGCAGAGCTTTGAAATGAAACAATATGTAAACAGTGCAACAAGAGTAACCTGGACAAATAACCAGACAATTATAGGCTTAGTATTTTCAAATAGTAAAATAGATGTTGAAGGGATGCATCAACCTATAATAATGGATCATCCTTGGATAAAAGTAGAACTGAGTTTGAGTTGTAACGTGACGTACTTGACAGGGTTGCTTGCTAGGAATTATAAAATGTTCAATGTTGACAATTTTGTTAAGTTAGTAAAAACAATTATAGAGTGTAATCTTGATAATAATGAGACGAAGGTAGATAAATTAGTTCAATGTGCAGTGAAAGCCCTAAATGCAAATGCATCTGTAGAAAAATTAAAAATACCGAAAGTATGAGAAGGTAAAAAATGGTTTCCAGATGAAATAAAGAGTCGCAGCAAATAGCAAGGGTGAGGCATTTAGAAAAGTTAGAGAAACTTGTTATGATTTTAATTGGATGCAACATCTGAAAAGAGCTTTAAGAAGGTGGATACGGAGAGACTATTAAATAAACTATGCCATTATGGAATACGGGAAAACTTGATTGTTGAAGACATATCTCACGAACAGGAAACAGCAAGTCGATTTAACAATGTATTTTTTCTTGGATGATGACTGTGTTTAAACATCCAAAGAAGGAATTAGTTAAGTCAAAAATATAAAGAATGCTGACGATTCCGTGATTACGAGTGGCGTGGTGTTTGTTTTGTAACAACACTCGCCGTCAACACTACGGTATTCGTCAGCAAAATGATGAAGGACGCTGACATTCAGCCTTGGAATGAAAATGCAAGACGTTATTTTTTGTTAAGAAGTAAATATTTTCGGGTTAGTGTCACAGTAGTGGTAAAAATTTAATAGATATACAGAAACAATACTAAAGATTTATTACTGTATAATTTTCATTATAATGTACAATTCTTATATTGTGTAGTATATTGTATTTTATATGCATGTAAAAATAGCCGAGAATACTAAATAAATAATCAATCAATCCGATGAAAAATTTTGAACACGTTTTTCATACGTGCCCATGCAACCGTGAGGCACGACGTGGAATCACCAACATTAGATATTACAGTAAACACATTCAAATGCCTCTGTATGTGAAAACTGTCAGAACAGTATTCTTTGGTCATTCTTTTCTTTTTACCATTTTTTATAGACATAAAATATTATTACCACAATTTCTGAACATTTGTGGAGTATAAGGCACTACTTTTATCTTATATCTCACTAAAAGGAAGTGATGTACTATTCCATCCAATAAACGCGAGATTAATCAGTTACTTGTTATTTTTCCCTTGGATTCATTCACTAGTTTCTGCTTTTCTTAGGTTATGTCTGAATGAGTCAAACTTTAACCGACAAGAAAAAAATACCTGAAATCAAGAGTGACAACCGAAAATTGTTTAGAGGTAAATAAAATAATACATTCATTAGTATTGAAACAGCAAGCTAATAAACTGCGAAGATTTTCAGATTGTTTTGACAATATTCAGTGTTTACAAACATTTCTTTACCTTACAGACGGAAACGTAAAATTGTATAGATGTCAGTCGAGTATTACAGTAGCTGCGAAAGAGCAGCCCCCGAGTATGATGTCTCATATATGAAGAAATATTGATGTAGTTTTATGAGTTTCTTTGTAGGTATTTCATTCTTAATAAAGCTTTTATCTAAACGTTCTGAAAACGGAATGGGATACTAAAAGAGAAAATATTAGGTTGCTTCCTTTATTTCAAAGGTCTCCAGCATTAAAGGGAATACTTCATAAGACGAAGTGGAAGAAAAGAAAAACAGTAATGTGATGTTCAAGTTTTGATGAGTAAAAACGAATATCACAGGGTCACAAAAAGGACGTAAAAGAGTGCACGGACATATTTTGTTCGAATAAAATGCAAAATTCAGGGAAAAAGAGTTTTTGTTTCAAGTAATATTTGAAAAATGATTAAATGGGAGATGTAATGTTGCACTTTCTTGATCAATATTCGACATTGTATTTTAATGACAACTGACATTTATTTTGCATTTTGATCCAGACAGTCTCAAACAATATTTGTGGGTGCAATCCTGAGATTACTTTATATTTCGGGAGAGTGTATAGAAGATAATGAATTTAATTACTGTATATTTTAACTGTACTTCACTAATTTGAATAACCATTTGTACATTAGTACAATTGTTATTAGTTTATACCTTATTCCCTGAAGTTCATCAGTTTATTGAAAATCTACACCACAAAGTTGTTGGTTCAAATGCCGTTACCTTTTTTTAATGCAAATACATTTCGTTAAGTGTATACTTCGTAATTGTAAGCTAAACCTACGAAACTTCAGACTACTAGTGAAAAGAAACAAAGAATAAACACCTTTTCATGAAATCACCTAGGTCAAAACAAGGAGAAAAGATGTAGTATTAAGCAGTTTTTCGGTCAAAATTAACTCCGCTGTCAATACATTGTGTAATTTTCATCATCATCACAATAGTTCTCCGTCATTAACAAGAAAATTGCCACCAGTAGGTTGCAGAGGAGCTTGTGAGAGTATCACCATGCGATAACGAATGTCATGTTTGCAAGTGTTCGCTCCTCACCAATCTAATATACATAAAGTAGACCGTGTCACTAACTCGCATAAATTGTCGGCTCTTGTCTATGTCGTAGAAAGTTGGTTGAGGGATCTTTGAAATCGTCTCGAAAACAATTGGGGAACGTATTTTCGTTGCTTCCCGGAATTTTGACTCCTTCATTATCTACGTCCTCAAAAATGATTTATTATTCATTAGGACAATTTCAAAAATAAATGAAATAAAATCTCAAGACAGTTGTATTGACGTGTGGCATTGTTTTATTTGTATAACTTAACCGGTAATAAATTCTACTCATATGTACCCGAAGTTTTACAAAAATTTCACTGAAATCTTTTCAAAAGTCATTGGTATCATGTTAGTAATATTTTGGATTAATTCAAATAGTTTTTATTAGCAGAGTACTTTAAAAGCAAAATTACAAACTAAAAGTCACGCCGTGTCGCGTCGTGTCGTTGGAAAATACTAGTGCAAACAATAAAACTCTCGTAAGCTACTAGATTTATTGGGTACTAGATTCAAAATAATTGCATAGATTTTATAGGATCTGGATAGAATGCTTCGAAAATACCCTACTCTGATTTTCGAAAATATCATTCAGAATTACAATAATGCAGTAAATTCACTTTAAGAATTGAGATAAATTCTTTATGATCAAATGAATTCTTTGTGATCAGTATGTGATTGATATACGTACTCATCAACGGAATGGAAACGCAACCTTTATTCTAATTATCTCATAGTGGTTTTCCAATACGTCACTACGAAAGTAACCCTAGGTACTACTGATCACATCAACGGCAGATCCTCGTCATGTTACTTCACGCGTAGTGTTTTTTATCCAGCATTTCCTCTGATTGGAGGCTGCGCCGACACTACTAATTCGGCTAACGTGCTTACTCATGCAATGCCTCACTCATTCAAGTGCAGCATTACAAGATATACAGCGCAGTACTTCGTCACAAATCACATGGTTCACTTAAACCTTACCTAAAATGAATTGAACAAAAATCGAAATAATGATTTATTTTAAAAATTAATGTGCATATACTTGTTCAAAATAAATTTGGAATATTTTCAGTGATTTAAATCTATCTTGTAAATACAGATAAATATCAGAAAAATGCTACGGTTGTCAAATACCTCTTGTGTACGGAGAGTACAACATAAAAATAATTAAAAATGTCCAATGTTGGTTTTGAAACCTCAGCTTTCGAGTCTGTAGAAATTAGTTGTACAGATGCCGTTTAAATTCACGATCAGCCCCCATATGCGTTAACATACGCTTAAATTATCACAAAACAAATGCCTGCAAGATGTGACGAAGACAAGACGTATCGGATAACGACCGGAATAATCAACTGTCAAGACGAAAGCAGACAGATCGACGCAGAAACGTACATAAGAGACGCCATAGACAAAGAAGAGTTACACAAAACAATAAGCTGGGAAATGGACATACATTATATAGGAATCGTAATAAATGAAGCACTAACATTAAAAAAACAAATGAATGCGACAATGATAAAATAATGAATAAGACTCACGACACAAATAAGAACGTTGAGCATACAATTTTATGAGAATTCTTTCCTTACAAACTTTACGGAAATCCTGTTTACCTTTCTATGAAGGTCAATCCCCTTCATCAGCTGTTTCTTCCTCTCCTTCTCCTCCCAGTAAGCCCAAGTAGACACATGGCGAATCCACCTGCTCGTCGACTCAAGGTTACTCCAAAATGCAAGCTACCATCCCCGATTTCCACACAAAACGAATAAATAGTCACGTCAGGCTGTTGTTAGACGAATGTCTCTCAATGCGCTGCAGTTACGATTAAATTTACTACATCACTTGTAATCCTGATTCTAAACTCTTATTCCGAATTACGTGGTATCAATATGGTCGAGATGAAAAACACAAAAACTTTCCGTTGAAATGATTCCGTATTATTTACACTCAATTTAATTTAATTCAATTAAGGTTTCACAGTATTCTAATTCTACTCGAAAGAACGAATATTTCAACATGTAATTTGGGATATGTAAAATAGCGCAACATGTTCTCGATAACATTCCTTTATCGAATTCAAATACATTCAATTCCTGATTCCAGCATCACGGTATTACTTCACTGCAATATTCAGCCAGCAACTTCCCGTAGGCTAATAATAATTCAATATTAACGAATTGATGATTCTCTAAACACGTACAGAGTAATACCTAGAACTCGGTTCACCAGAAATTACCTCGTGTTATCATTACGTTCTATCACGGCTGCTTTCTTTCCTCAACAACCCCTCGTTCGATGCTTCGTTGACGTAACACGACCAATCATCTTTCATCTTTTTCTCACCGTTGACCGGTCTCGTGTTTCAATAAATCGTACTGGTGCATTTCCACCAGGCGCTAATAATATCAATAGGTCGAATTGGTATCCAGTTCTTTAATTTGCATCAAATTCTGTAATTTGCAAACAATTCAATAATATATTTTGCGCGGGAGCTTCTCACCGAGACATTTCGTGGTAATAAAAATATATAATTACTTATTCATTATATGGAATATCAATTTACTAATTTTAATGTAACATTTTTATTAAATCCTGTAATTTGCAAACAATTCAATAATAATGTATTTTGCACGAGAGTATTTGGGAGTCTTTTCCCTCCAACCAAGGAAGACGCAGCACCTTCTAGCTTCAGCATGCCGTAATGGTGTTCGTCACAAATTTGTGTAAAGTGTGTTTGTGTGAGGTGACACGTAATCCAGTTGCCAAGTAATGCGACCATCTGGAAATGTCGTTGAACGTGACTTTATTGTGATCATGGTAACAGTGTGATCACATAAACTTTGAATTAATTGATAGATCCAGAACTGGGCTGCCTCCTGCATTTTCCAACCGCCATGAGACGCTGTTCGCCGACTGATCGCAAATGCTACAAATACCGTAACTATAATCTATAATCTAACAAACAGTATGATCTTTCGTGATCAACTCAATATTCATAGATGAATTCAATAACGTCCCATTTTTCTTTGTTGTATAAAATTTTGCTCCTTTTATCTTTAAATTAGCGTCATGTGTTTAGCTGTAAGTTTTATTATTAGATATTTGACGTGAATGTCCATTCATTTCTTGTGTGTTTAGATTTGTGGTGGGATTATTAGGGAACCTGTTTTGTGCCATTTCTTTGTATACTGTTTAATATTTGTATGGACATTGATTCATTGTTTGTACTGATATAAAATCATGGTAATCCATGTGGTTCTTCAATCAATTACAAAAGTTATTTAATTTATTAAAATCAAGATACCATCCACTCCCATAGCTACCAGAGAGTTTTTAGGGTACGGTTCTTATTCAGCGTACCTTACTTGAAAATCCCCACAGGTTCCTCATCCTCTTCACCATGTCAAGACGGCTTCACACATTCGTAATTCGGTTAACCCCGTGCAACCTCACGGTGAATCCCGAGTAATAGCGACTTACTATAGGCAAGCGCACTGATCCAGACATAAGCAATTTGCCGAGCACGTGCTCGCTCTGGGAACGACGAATATTCGTGTAAGCGGTTAGAGGTTATGGAGAGTGAATCTGAAGTAATCACACATTCTGCAGCGTATGTAGTTGTGTCTTGTGTAATGTTGTTAAGTAAAGTAAATGGGTCTTATCTAATTTAAGTCAAAAAATTAAATTAAATCATTAATAAGCTAGTTTTATTCCACATGGATTTAGCTATAGTAATCGGTTTTCTCGAATTTTAAGATCCTTATGATCATTTTAGTTTTAATCATTCTAAAATTATCAATATTGTACAACTATCTTAATTTGCGTCTCCGCAACATCCTACTCTACTTATTTATTCAAATATCATTCATTACATTGAAATGTTATATTTTTATTATAGTATTTTTTTATTTTCACTAGCTTAGACCTCGCACGGATTATACGACTGCGTACAGGAAATATATGTTAATATGACTAAAAAATAATGCTAATAGTACAATACACGTTCAATACTGTGAAAATTTATTTTACTTTTTTATTAAGCGTTCTAAAGTGAATCAAAATGTTTGTGGTTTAAAACACACCTAAAATAAACTTTATTGTCAAAAAGCAGATGCAAACTGTGTATGACCACGTTGGGGATAATCAATGAAGTTACCCCATCACTATTTTATTAGTTCCAATTTCTCTATTTTGTCACTATTAAAACACTTATTACTTTGTACGATAAGGAGAAAATTACAAATAATTAGTTTTTTCAGTGAAATAACTTGAAATCCCAGTACTCGTATATTCTCAATCCTTGGTATTCGTAAAAGCACGAATATGTGGGCAATTCCACGAACAGATCACTCGCGAATATTCGCCTATGCTCGGCTTTCTTTGATGTGTCTCAAAAGACCGATATGCAGCGGGAATGGGCAAGCACCGGTATTAGCGATGCGACGAATAGCAAACAACCCATCCACACTATTCGTTATTCGGCGAGCGGTTGCTGGGGACTCGCCGAATGCCGAATGTGGAACCGTCTTCTTAGCATCAACCCTTCGAAATCCTATCTCACGTAAGAAACAATCGAATAACCTTCAACTCCACACTGTATTTAAACAATTTGATCTTTCCTTCATATGCCAAAACTGGATAATTTCATTNTTCGAAACCCTATCTCACGTAAGAAACAATCGAATAACCTTCAACTCCACACTGTATTTAAACAATTTGATCTTTCCTTCATATGCCAAGACTGGATAATTTCATTCCAGAGATTCCATTCGGAGTTTCAGAGATTCAGCTTCGTGTTCGGAGTATTTGTTTATTCGACGCTTCCTTAGATCTTTCTTAGTACATTTGAAATTCTAAGATTCAATACGGTGGATCTGTGATTCAGAGACTCACTGGTGAGACAGGTCTTAAAAGTAAACCAAAGATCAGATCTCGAGTAATCTTTACGCTTCGGACGATATGGTTACGAGTTACGGCCGCCGTAGTCGGAAAGTGGGTAACCTGTCGAAGAATGAACGTTCGATTCGTTGGGGGTCGATGACTGGCGCTTACCACCACCCACTCATGCAGACCGAAGGCAGGCAATGCGTACAACTGGTGCTGAACTGGGGACGCACTCCATCCAGCTGGAATCGAACCAGGGTCTCCTCTCCAGGTGTTTTAGAATGCTTTGACCATCCATCACGAAGGTAATCTGTGGAAACTGGGGTTTTCCAGTAATTAGATGTAACCAAGTGGCTGCGACTACGTAAGAGAAAAGTGCTACGAACGAAATATGAAACAGCCTGCGCTCAGGACACTTGTTCATTATATAAATTACTAAGGCCTTCATAATAATGAGCGATTTTAATGATCTTTTCTGTTAACTTAATTAACTTTTCTATTTTATCAAATTGCTAAGAAATAATCTCTTGTCTTAAAAAGAGTAATCATGATTCATTTGTCTGTAGTACGTGTGAATTTTGGTTTTTTTTGTTTGTTTGTGAGCAAAGCATGAATTCTAGATTGTAAGTTAATTAAGTCAATTTATTCGACCAAAGCGATTTCCTGTCATTAAGGAACTCTGTATGATGGACTAACTTAATGAAAAAGAACCCGAACCCATCATTTAGTCACGAGCTTCCCTGAGCTAATATTTTTTGTTTATGTTATCGTGACTGATTATGTTGTATTAGATTATGGTTTGATCTTTCAATCTTGCTGAAAGGCTATAAGTAACTAAAATTCCCATTGCCTTGGATATTCGAAGCTATACACATAAAAAAATACTTTGGACAAAGTATATATATATGCAGTAAAATTTTGTCCTGTTAATTTACTTGAAGCTAATTGATAAATTTCAGTATTATTTTATAATGTTTCTAATAGTTCAACGTAGATATACTACCAAATCCTTGTGTTTGAAGTTTACTGAGAAGTAAAATGAGACTTAAAACGTATTGTTGAGGGACATGATTCAAGGAAAGTCCATCTCGATCCGCACATGATATTGTGGAAGCAATAAGAAAAGGAAAACTAAAAAAAATCATAATTATAGAATTAAAGTCGATATACGGAAAAAGTCCTCGCCACGGCATAAAGTCATATTATTATTATTATATAATTTTTATCCCTATTATTAAGCTAGGTATTAAAGTTTCTCGTATGTCTCGGAAAAGTGACAAAAAATTCATTGAAACATTAACATCTTTGATAAATGTGACCTGTAAGAACATAGGTAATTAAAAAGAAAAGATTAATTACAAATCGAGTACTTAACTTCTTAGAATTAAACCGTATATAGGTTTAAAAGTTTCTAATTCTGAAAAATACACTAATCAAGTCGCGTAGCGCCAAACAAAACAATTAGTTAATGTAATAAAATGGAAAGCACAATGTTTAATACACTCAAATTATAATGCAAATCATCTGACCGTGTACGGATTCTCAAATGTTTGCACAATAGCCGGTTATTTACATCCATCTTATAATGAACCTACGATAAAAATAAGATATCACCCCAAGTTTGCCCCGTAAGAAAGCACTGGTTAGCGAATAACTACGATACATTACTGTGAATACCTTGCAACCTGACGGGAGTGAAGCCATAAAGATTGTCTGAGGCTTGAAATTTTGGAAAACTTTCCCCCAGTTGTAATAAATGTTCTATTTTTTAATTTTGTTTTATTGATTAAGAAAAATTGTTAACTAGAAATTAACAAAACTTTAACTAGAATTCGAAATACAAAGTTCAATTTAATTAGTTTGGAGTTTTATTATCAATGTAAAAATGCCACCAACCAAACATCTTAGAAATTTCAAAATTAAACTGAATCTTTGAAAAATAAATTATCGTGTGTTCTGCGCTTCAAAATCTAAACTTATGCTGTTAACTGACACGTTCTAGTTCATTTAGAATATATCACCTGTGACTAGCAAATAAAACATACTCAAACATTGCCACGTTCCATCCGTGACCAAGCGTCCAAAACAGAAACAGACTTGAGACAATGCATCGCGCCGTAGTTCTAGGAAGGTCCGTTCAAAAGTACGAAAAGCTCTCCGACAACGTGGGTGGGAGGTCAGCACGGACAGCGGCTGCCGTCGCTCGTTTGTCACGGTAATTGACGCGAGAAATATGGCGCCGCTCTTGGCTATCTCCAGCCACAACCTCTTGGAGCGTTCTCACTCTGCCCTTCGAGTACACCAGGAACTTGCAACTCCCATCAGGCATCCTGCGCTTACGAAGACTTCCGACTGTCTAATATGAGCGAAGGCGGTAAAGTGCATGTTGATCTTTTAAGCATTAGCGGTGATTGGGAACCAAGGTGGAGGGGGAGATATTGACAAGTAATTATAAAACAAGGGAACATTTATTATTAAAAATATTGAAAACCCGTATGGTCGAATTTTAAAAATCAATATTAATGTATTTTATTAAAAAAATCTATGTACATCTTATCAATATATTGAAGTAATTGTTTGATTTTCTGCTATTATACAAACGGTTCACACATTTTACTTCTCATCTGATGTTGAATTTTCAAGTCAAATTCAGTATGTAGTAGGGGACAATAGCGAAACGTTTTCCCGTCGCCCTGCCCCGCAAAAAGCTTTACCGGACCCCAGACAATTGACATTAAATTTGAAAATAATTGACCATTTTTCGAAAAATTTCAAAATAATGTTGAAACATTCATAAAGATTAGAAATATATATTTTCTCATAAAACTCAAAAATGATTTTTCTATTTTTATTTCATTTTTAATACGAAAATAAACAATCGTGGGTTTTCGTTATTTGAACAAATAAAGTAATATGTTTTGGCAAAAGAGACCCTTGTATTTAAATTTGTCTGCATAAAATAAAAGTGGGGGATTTAAAGTGATCGCAGTGTATCCAAGTGAATTTTTCATTACATTTTTTTCAATTCATACATTTCAAATCGCTTCTTGTCTTGAAATTGTCGAATTACTCCCCAGGCATTTGCGAGATCGTCTGCGTAGTTTTCCATTTCATACATTCAAGATTTAATGTTATGAAAAACTGTCCTCGACATTTTAGGCTCTTTACTAGAAAATCCAAAAATGCTACCTGACAAGCTTTCAGGCCCTTTGGGTCCTCCCGACGTCTGGGATCCCCGCGTTGCGGTGTCTGAGCGGGTGTACGTTACGCCATTGGAAGGATGACGGAGATTTTAATTAATTAAGGCGATAAAATAGCTAGGAACAACCATGGGGATAGATCGGCTTATTTACACAAAATATCGACAAAAAGACACCTAAACTTCCTAGTGAAACCTTCCTTTCAGTTAAAATCTAAATATGTAAAAATTCAATGCTTATCAGTATTTTTACGCCTATAGCTCATGTCGCACCTTCATTAATACGTAAATAAAGGGGTAGTACTGAAATAATATCTTTCTCAAGTGTAAAACGATTCGAAACTGTATCGCTGGACCTGAGAAGAAAGAATTCTCGGGTGACAGCGTTTGACAGATTCAACTGATTCGCCAGCGATGAAAATCCCGTCGTGTACTTTCCTCACGGCACTTTCCACACGCTGTGCGAATCTCCACCGCTGACTGCGACGCTGTACCAATCGCATGGACATTTTCTGCATTTTTCCACTAAGTATGTCTTACATAATTATTCGTCTGTTTTTCTTTGCTCGTCAAAGAAAGTCAATTAGGTAATTACCACGTTAAGGATACTACACATTTTTTTACAATTCCCAGTTTTAGACTGTTTAAATGAAATTTTATTCCCTCCCCACAATACACAATATATCTATTAATACAAGTATTGCTTTTCAATAATATCATGCCCCTTCATGTAGTAGGAGAGCTTCTTTACAATTTTACAAAAAGTTACGGTAATTTATAAGCTTGTTCATAAATTTTACATATAGTTAGTTTTTACTATATATAACAATAGGTAGGTATAGGCGTTAGTATTCTAGAGTTAAACAGTTAACTATAATAGAGTAGTACCACAGGTCAGCCAACACCATTTAGGAATTTTCAAGTTTTCTTAAATTGTTCACAATACTGAAATTAGTTTTATTAATGTGCCATAACAGAAGCAGAGTTTCGTAAAAGAAAACTCATGATTTTGGGCTCGCAAAATATTTTTAAATAAAAAAAATTAATAATTTTTAATGCATTACTACAAAGCTCTTTCTTACAAATATTCTGTACGGAGATGGTCGAACCAAATTTTAATACAATTATTTCATAAAACACTGTCTTATGTGTATCACGAAATGGTATAATAAAATCTTTGAGATAATTTGCTCGTAAAATTGTCTAAAAAATGATGCTCTTTCATCTTTCGCACCATTGTTCTCTGAAACATTCTGCTCTGAGGAAACGAAAAATAAAACATCTCATCGGTAATAAATTAATATAAATAGCTACATAATACAAAACAATACAAAAGAGAGAATTTTATTAGATATTTTAAGCAACGGGAAACGTATCGCCGAAAGAAGCGTTTGAAGATTACAGAGATCAAAAAAGTTTAATTAGTAGATTTTTATTTTAATTAGTTGCTTCATCGAGCTTTGCAGAATAACACTACTGTCATAATCAAGAAAGAATAATAAAATAAATGATACATTACTAATGAAACATTAGGTCTCCGAGAAATGGACCCCTTGAAACAACAGCAAACTATTGAAAATATTTGTGAATTAATATTACACCAATATGGGCATGAGTATGGCCGAAGCATAACTGTTGAAAGGAGTCTGAATTTTTTGTAAATATTTTTGACAATATTTTTGTTTTGAAAATGATTCGTAGGTATAGTCAGTACAATACCTGTGAAATAAAGTTCTGTGAAATTAGTCTCTAATCTGTCCAATTCAAATGGGTTAAAAGAAATGATAGAATCAAGGAACGTTCCTTTGTTTCACACAAAGAAGACACACTTCATAGAATCGGAATACACCGATAAAGTAGTCGCACCTAATGAATTAGAAAAATTCCACTCACCGGCATTCGAGGCATCTGTTGTTGATAGATGTACGGACGCTGATACACAGGCACGATTAACCACGGGGGATGCACTCTGCGACAAACAAACATTTAACTAACAACACAGTCAACAACATTACAAATAGGTTTATTCAAACGTCGGACATTTTAAAGCTGTTAAAAATCACTCCAATATGCAAAAACAGATGATTTTATCATAAAATTGGAATCCTACACTATTAAGCAAGCAATAATTGTATGTACCTATATACCTATATATTTGTCAAACATTTTCTCGAGAATGGCTCTAACATTTTTAATGAAATTCACAGATATATGTATTTTGGGATGAAAATGTAATATAAGTAAGTGATATAAGTGGTTTGAGAGGAGTAAAAGATAACAATAAAGGATTGATATTCAAACAATTACTTAAGTGAAGTAAAACTCTGATATGTGAGGAGATTGAATCGAAAATATTGTAAGTGTACTTTATTAATAAAACACGTATAAATGACAAACTAATCTAGAAGAGGGAGCATTTTTATCATCACAGAATTCGTTATTGCCCACACGTATACATTGTTTTACACGTACTTTTTATATACAAAGAACATTTGCAGATAAAGGAATGCTATTAAAGAACTACATTTCACTGAAAAATAATTTAAAATTTTGTTAATGTTATTGGTATTTTTTATTCTCCATTTTATAGCCTTTTTCTTATAATATGAGATCAAAATATTATCTCCTAGACGATACATTCGTCATAAAACTCGGGTGTCGAAGTCAATGAGTGAAAAATTCAGTTGTTAGGGATCTGATTATCGATCGCGAAAACAGCAGCTCACGTCGTATCCTATATCTGCTTCCATAAGATTTGTATCCTTTGTAACAGAAATTCATTACTGACAATTAGATGATATCAGCCATCTCGTCAGCGATAAGCTGACCTGAATTCTGTCTCCTAACCTTCATAATCAAATGCATCCATGAAGCACCTCCTCGCCCTGTATTACCTCCTTCAATACACCCCCATAACCGTTCACCGAAGGCAGCACATCCCCTTAATGGACGTTATGCAAAGTAATTACTGTTGCGTCGATAGACTGTAGCCAGTCAACTGTTTGAGCGAGTGCCTTTTGCAGCGTTGCTAATCACACGGAGTGGATCGGAGGACTGCTTCGGAGGGAGGTAAACGAGGGTAGGGATACAGAATGAGGATCCCCTAATTGCGAAAGCGGACAAGCGATTTGAAAAATAGTTGATATTTTGCAGCTCTTTGTCCGTTGGATGACGGATTTGAGTAACGCATTTTACACGTCGATATTCACCAATTCTGAGGTACGGTTATCACAACTGTCGATGAAAGGGTTTTTTTTATGTATCTCTGGTGTGGAACTACGAGCATCAACATTTTTATTTATCCGTTGACAGAAACAAGTTATACTCAAAACCATTGTAATGTTAAAGGGTGTTATCTATTTATTCCTAAGCATCGTAAAAATTAGTGAAACCAATCTTGGTTAAATTTGGCTGATAGGTAACCAAAAATTTAGAGGTTATAGTACGGTAGTATATAGGATGTTGTATGTATTGCGTGTATGCAAATGGTGGCCATGCGGAAGAGCAGGTGTGATGACCTGAGCCACGCCCCAGAGTAAAGTCATTTTATATTATTATTATTATAAATACAATTTCGTTTTTTATGCAATGTTGGATTTTTCATATTCACTTTAAAATGTCGTATGTAAGCCACAATGAAAAGTGTGTATCACTTTACATTGGCAAAATGTTGCTTTTCATACGGAATTTTTCTCATTTCAATCACCTTCGAATTACAAATGTTTGCAACACTCCAAAAGATTATTTGAAAATTACATCAACAGGATCCAAAAGGTATAATACAATACTGCAACCAAGGGATGAAAAAAAAATAACAAGCTGGATTCTCTCTTTCATTGTTGAATTTATAAACTCTCGTTTAAAGTATAATATGACTTACTTCCCTGTTCGTTCGCACACCCCTCCGTTGTTAAATTCCTCAAGTAGTCAGAAGGAGCAGAATTCGTGCAAGTTGCAAGACCTCTTGACTAAAAACTATTCAAAATAACTTTATGTCAGCTATTTGTCAGGAAGGAGAGAATAGTTGGAAAGAGGATTTATACGCAGGTGCCATTTCCCCTCGCTACGCTTCCGAACAGCCATTTGCTCTGGACGTCACTGCAAAATGGTAGATGCCGGGGATCTGCGGTTGGACATGTCTGATCTCAACCACCGGTCATCGGCACATTGACGGCGTAAGCGCTGCCCGATTGCTTTGTGGAAGTTCCGTTAATGACCACAATGGCGCTGTAGTGGTGGTGGAGTGCGCCCTTCGTGGTTCGTTTGACTGAGAATTTGGTAAGCGTCACTCGGAACTCGAAAGGTCGCTGTGATGTGGGATGATACGCATTAGACAGGACGCATGATTGTGGTTCCTGACGACCTTTTAGACGCGAAATCTCTCCGTGTGTTAGACAACTTAAAGTCACTTTCTTCTCTTCGGAAAAAGTATTTTATGGGTAATTAGTTGCAAATTTAACTATTTTTACTTAAATGATTTATTGAACAATAGAATTGATAAATATATATTTGCGGAAGTGAGGAGGAAAATCTTACGATAAAGTTAATTATTAACAATTTTTATTTTATCTTCTCCCAATGTCCTTCTATGCTGCCCGCAGTTGCCCGAGATTTCTCGAAGGGTACATTGTTAGCTACCTCTCCGGTAATTTTTTTCGCGATAATCACGATGGAATTTTTTCTTTCATTTTAATTGTTTTACACAACCCTGCTTATCGACCTTTTGACCATTACCTGGGTTTTATCTATCTCTTTTTGTATCTAGATGTTATATCTGTGAAATCGCATTATATATTTTTGAAGTTCTTTTTAAAATTTGTGTAAGAATACAAATTGTAATGAAATTGCGGTTAGTTTATAAACCGACACATTATGTTTCATCTAATGAGATTTACGACAAAAATCGACTCACGTTTATGGAGAGACATATGCAGAGCAACAGCTTAGTCGCTTATGAATGCCAACGGATATATTTCTCCATCAAAATTAACAAAATCAAGATACTATGCTAGATAGCCTTCGAATGTCAAAAAACTAAAATAATTGAATTTAGTGAAACTTGGTCGAATTGTTTTTGATAAAACACTTCCCAAATTTGTTGTTTATGTAATATATTACGAAAAAAAAACTAACGAGGAGATCCGTCGTGTGGAGGTTAATTCTATCGCCCACCACCATCGGGGACGTCGGTTCAAATCTCGATTGATCCAAGTGGAATTTCTCCTAGTGGATCAGTGGCTTGCTTTTCTCGAACTACTCCAGTTTTCCTTTCAATTTACATCTAGTTTCACAAAATCATATCATTTCACCATTTAGTACCCTCTGCGACTGGTGTAAACCATGCGGCTTGGGGGAATCCCTAAAAGTAAGCATGCAATTGGGAATCTACAGTAAAACACCAAAATTGTGCATTCTCCCCGCATACAAATCTGAACGAGAAAAAAAATACTAATGCCGGTTTTCAATGGATTGAGTGCTCCAATTTTGTATTCACCACATTATTCATTGTTCTGTGCATGACATTTTGTGGTTACTCGTAAAGACGAGGCAATGCGATGTAGTATACTGTTCAACTATTTAAAGATATTCATGTTTAAAATACATTTACATTAATATAATAATGCATTCTTGACGTGCTCATATTTTAAATAATTAGTTGCATCCACTTCTAAAATGTTGGATTTCTTTTCTCTTTAAAGCAGTTACTCCTCCTTTTTCAGATTTCTATGACGCTAAATTTGAAGTAGGATGATAATAAAACTTGCGAGGTAAATATAATATATTATCGCGTTTCTAACCCGAAGGAATGAGACCACGAAACTTGAACTTCTTCGGACGTTTTTACGTGGTGCGCAGGAATGAACGCAAATTTGCGACCTTAAGCTATGTGAGCCAGGTAAGATCAGATAGGTGGGCTTCCGTACATTGCAAAAGAATCAAACTCTTGCAAGACAATCGAATAATAATGGAATATTTCCAAAGAAGTTCAAATTATTTTTCTCCTATATGATTCCTCGAATAATCGACGATGAGAACATCCAAATGAAAGTTACTGTCATGAAATTAAATAGATGGAGTACTCTATGGAAAATTGTTCATCAAACTTAAAACTTACATTAAGAAATAGGTAACAATTTTCATTTATTATTATACATAATTTAATATCACATTTTAATTTTATTTTAATTCTCTTTTATGAGACTGTAACAGACATTTTCATAACCTTGCAGTTAATCATAATATAATGTATTTCTGTTTTCTTCCAACTTTCTTGAAAACAAAGAATTTTTGAATTAATTAGGAATGTCTAATAATTGAATTTGCAACATCATCTAACATATTGCGATGTAGTGTCTATTCAAAAATATTTGTTTCCATTATCAATCCCACATTTTTTTTGCCTGGATGCTCAATTTTCAATAGGATTTCGATTTCTATATTAATTTAAAAATTATTTCTCCATATTTACCTCTTAAAAATTAGCATTATTGTGTCAACAACATCTTTATTTTCTATAAGAAATATAAGGTTCATTAGAGTCTGAAACGAAAAAATAAAAAAGTCAATAAATTTATTGTCAAAAAAGCGTATGACAATACAATTCGTATGACATACAAAGTGCGTATGACCTGATGGAGGACAAAAAACTAATTTACCAGGCCCTCAGATTTATTTTTTTATTTTTTTTGTGTATGCTACCAATACTTATTATACTTCAATAGTTTGTTAAAAGAGATCTAATTTTGTGTAACAATGTATTAATTCGTCATATTTTATTACATTCTTGGGCATAAAATTTAATCTAGTGGCATAAGCTAAAATATTGAAAAATGCATGTTATTCATACTGTGGTAACGATAGCTATAATAATTCAAATCTTCAAATACCGTAATCTATTTATTTATTATTTTTTGTTAATTAAAATCTTCTATTTCCGTATTTGCGATATTTAATAACGATTCTATTTTCCGTACTTGCGGTAAAATATGTCAACATTCCTTGCAAAAAACATTTTTTTAAATTTTTGTGGTAAAATAAAAATTATCGATAATGAAATTTAAAAGGTTAATTCCTTTTGAGTGAAGTCCAATTGATCATACGTAAAGTTCTCGAATAAAATCTCGATAATCACAAATTATGAGAGTAAGATATTCTGCTAACTAGCAGCACGTTGATAATTGAGTAGTGAATTATATGGTTGTTCACGTATAGGACAAACGCAGAATCCATCAAATGGGAAGGTTAACCACAAAGTGATGAACAGGAGTTTTTCGTCCATGTATAGAAATCATACGGTTACGTGCATAAGAATACCCACACTTGTTTCTTGCAAGGGGTAATAAATCACCTCTAATTACTTACAATGTGGCGTTTCTCCACCTTACAGCGTGAGTAAAAAATTATACAATTAATTTCATATGCAAATTTACAGAGTATAATACATTCATTTACCGACACATCAAATTCAAAATCTAAAAACAAATATTTCTAAAGAATAAAACCATTTATTCAGAGTAAAATCATAGTACTTTGACACAAATTTCGTATTATGTGTAACTCAAAATAATTCTTGCTTTAAAGTAAGAAGGAATTGATAAATCTGACGAAATATCTTAATTAATTCTATAACGTTCGCATCCTTAAATAATGTAAACAATAAATATAATTTTTAAGCAAATATACGTTCCAGGTCGATAGATTAATTCTCTTATAAATCGGAATATCTTTGACCTCAAATCTAGTCCATCATTCCTATTCTAGAGGGAAACGAGTCATAAGTCGTCTGGTTGCGTCTCGTTTAGTGTGGTTGTTTCTGTCTGCATCGCTTCCCGCAAAGAGTCTGAGCCCTCACTTTGATAAATTACGTAAAATATCTTTAAGGAAAACTTCTTTATGGTGAATTTTCACGATCTTTATCAAAATGGCGTGCTACTTGGATGGTGAAGACATGGACAGTAACTACGGTAACAGAAACAGTCAGATATTTAACTTATATTACCAATGACACTCTACAAAAATATAAAACAACTTCCAAAAATCAAATAAATGTATTATAATTATAATAACATTTCTCGGAAGCTTTTTCTGTAAGGAACATTATTTTTGATTTATTTTGTGGTGACATTGACAACTTTATTTGTGACATTTGCATGAGATTTCCCTGTTCTTGAGAGATACACGAAGAACCCTTGCGAGTTATTTATCCAAATAGTAATACAAGTTGCAATAGTAGCAATAAACAAACGATCTTTGTTTTCAGCACACATTTCAATTTCGAATAAAAATTGAGATAATGATTTAATAAAATGACCCTTTTTTAAACGAACAATCTTTAATTTATAATTTAAAATTCAAAGAACTTAAAATACACTCCTTTAAAATACGTATTAACATTCAAAAATGTTACAACGACGTTTCGAAGCATTATTTAGTTTATCATCAGGTTATACTTCTTATACACTTTAGAAAACCGTGTAAGGCCAGTAGAAGCATGTAATCTGCCTAAATACGTTGCAAAATTAAGAATAATTCACTGCATATCATAATTAAAAAACAATTTATAGAAAAATCTCGGAAAACCAGCACGTTTCTTATCTAATGCGAGAAATCTTCATTAAATTGTTTGCGTAGAACTCAGGTCGTTTTTTTAAATATTACTATTCAGAAGATGTCATTAATAAGTGATCATTCTTTTAGGTGCACTTGACGTGCTGACTAAAACTTTCCCACGGTACCCAAAGAGACTTCTAGGAACTAAGATCCATGAATTGCAAAAATCATCATTACTGGACCCTGCGCACATTCTGAGGAATGCACTGTGGTACAATGCAAAATACTCAACTCTACAATCGCATTTTTTATTTTAGACCTCCGATTTCTAATAGCTGTGGAGAGCACAACAAAAATTGAGGAAAATAATTATTAACACCATTAAATTTGTAATTTTGTTTTGCATGTACTCTAGCAGAAAATTTGGTTTTATGAATGAATATTAATTTTTAAAAATTTAAAATATTTCAAAAACCGTGATATTTTGACGGATTTTGCCAATACGTCGACTTTATTATTATTTTTATATAATAAACTGAGACTACCAAATATAATTCTTATTCAGCTAATGATCACTGATGTGTTTGTGACAAAATTTATACATTTCAAACTTCTACATGCAAAATTTAATGAGTTATTAATTTTTTCAAAAACACTGCTAAAACGACAAGATACATTGTTAGGGAATACAATTTATACTGTCGGACTCAGAAGAATGTCATGATCAAATTATAGTTGAATTAAAACGTTTAAAACTATTTACGCAGACTCCGGCAAGTAATAAATAAAACCACGTTTTCAATTAGCGGCCAGCGATGGATCCAATCACGTGTATTACCACGAACTACTGTAGCTTTGTTAGCTGCGCTGTCCAGCCTGTTGACTGAATACGGCATCGGTACCGCTGGCCGATCTCAATATGATGGTCCGGCAGAGAATAGGTCACAAAATAATTATTTCCAACCAGTGAAATAAAAGAACCATCGGAGATCGGAACTTTTTAGATGTAACCACCTATGTCTGTGTAGTCTGTTAACATAGAGTAGTTAAATTAGAAAGTAGAAGATTACTATATTTAAAATAAGGAAAACGATGTAACGTTACCTTGATAACAGAATTTTCCTAGTTGTAATCATAGCACGGACTCAACAAGTTGTGGTGCAGAGTTTGTTTCTTCGACGCGTCATGCTCCAATATTTTCATGAGTCAGTTTTTATGAAAATATGATTTTTAGAAACGGTTGATCTTAATCACGTTAGAGCTCTAACAAAATGTTGTCATAAAACGTAATTTTTCGTTTGCTTAGTATAAGAAATAATCAAAAGATTTTGAATAATTTTCTAAGAAAAGGGCGGAGTATTGTTAAATATTTCAAGCAAAGTATATAGGTTTTTACGGTTCTTAAGAGCCATTCGTACTGTATGATTAATGGAAGCGGTTGGTGTGTTCGCTTGTGACCTCTGCGAATGGCGGTTTGAACTCAGATTGATCCTCGTGGAATTTGGTGTGGTGGGCAAAACGGGTCTGTGGTAAAGTTTCTCGGTTTCGTACATTTCCTCCACATACACACATCAATGACAATATCCATAGATCATTCGAATCGAGGAAATGTGTCAGGAAGTGGGTTCTAGCAACCGTGTTACATACCCACTGACTCCGCAGGAAAATTGTCTAATACTTTATCAATGGGACCTCACGCAGAAACAAAGCAGGACAGAGAAAAAGAAAGCTAGATTTTTGTACAATTGAAGTGTCAAAGAGAGTTTACGTAGCAAAACCGTAGCATTACCACTATACAAAAACCAGCATAAATTGTGTCTTTGCCAAACGTAATAGTTACCACTTATTTAAAACTCCTAAATTATTATTATACAAATAGGGTATGCGGTTCTAAATATTATAGACAATCAATATTCATATATTTTCTTTATTCACACCAATGCTTCTACATTGATTGGTGTCTTCTTCAGGGTATCTTAATTCAGTTAGACAATAGATTATATTCTACAAGCCATTATCCACATATATACACATAAAACATCTCGGTGGCATTAATGCACCTTGTCAATCTTTTCTTCTCTAACGACAGAAGTCAACTGGCATCACCAAGATCATTACATTACAACAGGTTACATTTTTGCCAACCTCAAAATTTAAAAAAAAAGTATTGCTGATCTTAATCAAATTGTAGATACCCTGAAGAAGACAACAATCAGTGTAGAAACGTTGGTGTGAATAGAAAAAATATACGAATATTGATTGTCTATAATATTTAGAACCGCATATCCTATTTGTATAATATATAGTTAATATCAAGACAATCAGAAAATAGGAAAATATTTCCTAAATTATTAATTGACCAATATTGCATTTTTATCTTCTTTGGGATCGGTTCAAGAAATTTCAAGAACTTTTCATTCTTTTCTTGACATTGAATATCTTCCGAGTGTGATGAGTTTTATCAAAACATATGTTATTGCATAAACCTTTTCTTCAATAAATGGCATTTCGTAAATACTTCTCATTCAGTCTTTCATCAAAATCAGTCTCATTTCCTTTGTATATTCCATATTACAAAATTAGGTTTTAAATTGAGTACCCCACCAACANTCTTGACATTGAATATCTTCCGAGTGTGATGAGTTTTATCAAAACATATGTTATTGCATAAACCTTTTCTTCAATAAATGGCATTTCGAAAGACTGAATGAGAAGTATTTACATCATAATCAGTCTCATTTCCTTTGTACATTCCATATTACAAAATTAGGCTTTAAATTGAGTACCCCACCAACATCTCCCTTCCCAACATCTCCCTTCCCAACATCTACTTTCCCTTTCATATTAATAAAATAAATAAATTTACAGACAAAAAACAGTACAAACTGCGTATGACCACGTGGAGGAAAATAAACTAATCCACTCTCCGGAAGCAAGCAAGGGACCATCCCATCAATCCCTATCAAGGGCCTTAAGACAGAGGCGGATTCAAAAATTTCAGCAAAAGTTCCTAGATAAGATAAAAAGTTAGCGGCGAGTTATAATACATATATAATGTCAATATGTTTGTAATTTAACGCAAAATATTTACATGTAAAAATTATTATCGAACTATCGATTATTCTGAGTATAGTGTTTAAAAATAATAAGAATTGAAATAACACTAAATTCACGATTTATTGTTACAATAAACACGTCTCTAGACAAAGCCTAGAGAACCTGTATAAGAAATCCGCCTCTACCCGAAGGAAAACAGGAGAAAAACCCGGGCCAGGATGGGGTTTCAGAATTAATGTACACAACCGTGCCAAAGTTAATAAAATACACATAAAAATAATTAATGTAAATCATAAGACACAACAATCATACAAGAAAATAGGTTTTGAAACTGTTATAAGGTATTTTAAAAATACTACAGCAATGGCGTGATAAAGTACAAGACGGATTTAAGTTTTATTAAAATCAATAAATTCTTTTACATTGTAGAAGTACTGGTGCAGGAGGTAGTTTTTAACCGCGGATTTGAAGGCATTCAATTTCATAATGTCTTTTATATTCTTGCGCAGGGAATTATATAGAACGATTCCTGAATGATATGGTCCTTTTTGGCGAAGAGTGGTTGACACTCTAGGGCAATGAATATTATTTCTATTGCGATTATTGTGTTCGTGAACGAGACTGTATCGTATGAAGCAAGGGTGGCACTTCAGTAATTTGGTCTTAACAAACACGACCGTTTCATAAATATAAATGCAGGGAAGTGTTAAGATATTTAATTCCTTGAATAAAGGTTTACAAGAGTTTCGGGGGTGAGATTTACAAATTATCCGAACTATCCTCTTCTGAATTCTGAAAGTTTGAATACTCTGACCGGAATTACCCCAGAAGGTAATGCCGTAACGTAAATGGGAGTAAACGTTTGCAAAATATACGCAACGGGAAATATGTGGACTAACTGCGTTAACTAAGTTTCGGAATGCGTAACACAATTTGCTTAATTGGGAATTAAGATTGCAAACGTGACAAGTCCATTTGAGGTTGTCTTGGATATGGAGACCTAATAATTTTGTATTCGTAACAGTTTTTAATTGTGTCCCGTTTAAAGAAAGAGAAACCTGGGGTAAAGATTTTGTGATACTATTGTGAAATAACATAGACACTGTTTTGTCAGTGTTTACAATGAGACGATTTACATGGAACCAAGTCGAAAGGTTAGACAAGACGTTTTGTGCGTTGGCGTGTTAAGATAGTGAATTATAGTTATCAGCAAAAAGAACCATTTTGCAATCTGATGTGGATGATGACATGTCGTTCTCATACAATAAAAAGAGTATAGGGCCGAGAATTGATCCTTGGGGTACTCCGCAAGTAAGTGGCTTTGTTTCTGAAAGACAACGCTCAAGTATTTTATTTTTAGTATAGGATATTTCTACTTGTTGATATCTATCTTTTAAATAAGAAGTTAGCCATTGATGTGGAAGTCCACGAATGCCTAAAGAATGCAATTTGGTAAGGAGAATTCCGTGATCGATGACATCGAATGCTTTGGATAAGTCAAGAAAAACACCCTGAGGATTTTCTCCACTGTCTAGAGATGTGGTAACATCGTTTAAGAAGGAAAATATGGCGCTTGTAGTGGAAAAGGATTTCCTAAAACCGTGTTGATCATCAGAGAGAATGTTATTTTTTGATAAAAAATCTAGAAGACGCTTATGCAACAATTTTTCTAGGATTTTTGAGAAAGTGGGTAGTAGAGATATTGGTCGATAATTTCCAACATTAAATTAGTTTCCTTTCTTGTGTAAAGGTTTCACTTTAGCTCTCTTAAATATGTTAGGAAACACCCCTTCCGATAAAGAACTATTAAATATGTTTATGAGTGGATTTAATATAGCGTGGGACGAAAATTTAACAATACACTCTGGTATATCATCTGTGCCTGTTGAAGATTTGCTTTTTAATGAGCTGATGATTCTCATGACTTCACTGGCGTTAGTTTCGGAAGTGAACATAGAATTGGGTATGTGGGTGGATATAATTTGAGGGCATTGATTTGGATATATTGAGTTCGTTATTTTACCTACTTCTGAGAAGTAAGAATTAAACAAATTTGAGATGTCCTTAGGATTTGATAAGATTTTGCCATCGTTTAGTAGAGAAATATTTTCTTCCTTATTTTCATTAGTTGACGTGTAATTTTTAACAATATTCCACATGGTTTTCATCAGGTTGTTCGTTTTTAGTACCTGCCTACCGTTTTCTATAACTTTAGCTGAATAGACTTCTTTTCGAAGAACAGTCTTATATTTACGAAAATAATCATGGAATTCGGGTGGTTGGTTATAGAGCATTGAAAGATAATATAAACTGCGTTTGATTTTTGAACAAATTCTTATCACTTTGGTGATCCATCTATTGTATTTCTTTGTGTTCTTACGTATGTGATAGGTGCATGTATATCCATACTAATATATGAACGCGAAAATGTGTCTCTGTTCGCTACCTGATCACGACTAAACCAATGAACCATTCGTGATGAAATTTGGAAACAGTTTTAATAGTTTAATTTGGAAAATTTGAAGATAGTTTAGATGTCCAGGAGGATCTAAGGCTATCTTGTTTCGAATGTGTGATACGAAAAACAGAAGTAATTCTTGACAATAAATATCGATAAAATCTGGAAAACAGAGTTATTTTTGCTTATATTAGGTGACAACTACGAATGGAAATATTTTTTACCTCATAAAGTTCTACAAAAAAGTCTACGACAGCATGTGTCTATCGTTAAAAATGCACCTACATTATCAAGAAAACATTCTTAAATTGAAGTATTTTGACACTTCCATTTTAATAGAGTAATGTAAGAAGAAAAAATCAATCAAAGTTAAATTTAATGGATTATTTGTTTTGTGCGTTTTACAAAGAAAAAAATGTCTTTAAATCGTACAATTTTGACGAATAGTATGTATTTTACAAGAATTTTAACGAAATGGTGCATCAACGTCACGCCTCAGAAGCGCAAAATTCGACCAGCGCGCTCTCACGAGATGGTGTAGTGTATACAGTTAAGTTTTGTATTAAAGGAAAATTGTGTACATGTTATTATGAATTTGAAAAATTAGGATGTTGTACATGTTTTTAAAAACCGGTAAGTAAAAGTATTTACTAGTTCTTATGAAGTATTTGAGAGAGTGTTGAAAGTCCCGTTTTGTGTATCACGATCCGTGTTTCTCTTGTATCCAGGTATTGGAGAGTTGAAATCATCAGCACGGTGTTGGAGGCAACCAAGTGCGTGGAGGTGAGTAAGCCCGAGGCACTGTGGATGGAGGTGGGGAGCTCTACGGAAACCTGGAGTTGGCTAACTTCCGGCGCCTAGAGAAAGTTGGTGCATCCTGAAGGCAAAATTCGATTAGGAATTCATCTCCACAACAAGAATTAGCACTAGTTGCGGTGCTGGTCTCTGGGGAGAATATATCCAGGTATATGTACTTCTGTTTTTATTTTGACATTTATTGTGTTAAAGCCTTATGTTATAACTCTTGATATACTACCTCGGTTATCAGAAGTTACCTTATTTATCACTAAAAAGAGGGAATATGAGGCTTTAAAATTCTCTTCGTTTATCTATTCGTACAGAGTAAATATTAGAAGTAACTTTTAAAAAAATTTGCCACGCTCTCCGTTCTAAAACAGTTTACTTCAGTTGTGTTCAGTTGGAACCGCATAGATTTGCTGATTTATCAAAGCACTTCATATTATTTTTATTTTTCCTCTATATCCCTATAGTATTGAACTATTATTTTTGACCCCCCCCCCCTTTTCTTAAATTGGAATAGAAGGATTTGGTAAAGATAAATTATCTAATATGATCTCCATTGCACGAGTTTACTTTTTAATGCAATATTTCACGATCTGGCGACTGCTTTCGAACGTCGTGAATATTTAATGAAAGGATAAACTATTATCTATCAAGTGATCTTTAAAAAAATATACCTTCAAGTGCTAATATTTTAATAAAAACATTTTGAAATTGAGTGGACTAGTAAGGATAGAGCATCTAGTTGGACAATTCTAAAATATATTCCCATGTAATTTCTAACGGAAGCAATATCAGCAAAGAATAGTGCGAAATGTTCCGTGCCTTTCCGAAAAATTAAGAAAGTTATTTAACGAGAACTGTCACATAACAAAAGAACCCTTGTCAAACAACAGATCATTTTACATTCATTTTTACATGGTTACATACATTTTACTTTAAACAACTTTACGTACATGGTTTCAATTTCAGCGGAATAATTAATGATTCGCATATTTAAGTACACTATAATACATAAATTACTTTTATATTTATATTAAAATAGTCCTTATTAAAGAAAACATTATTGAAAGTTTCGAAAATGTTCATGAGATTTACAAGCGGATGTCACGCTAATAGTACCTTCATGCAGAATGTAACACATTGATGTATACAACCCGCTGAACAGACTTCATCGACTTCAGGTGACTCAGCTTGAGTGGACTTGAGTGTTTTTTTAGTGCGTTTTCAGCGATGACATATGTTACAAAACAAAAATTGATCCAGAACCCTTTAAATTTTTGCATTATAAAACATACAGCAAAGACATAAGCGTACACCTCCCGTATCCAGGCATATTTGCCAGCTATACGAGAAATATAGGCTCGTCTAGGCAGAGTTATTTGCTATTTTTGGATACCTGAGCCTATAATGATCGGCGTTAATTGCTGGTCTGCTGCATATGCGTTACAGAGTGACAAAAATCCTGTTTTAAGATCTGTTCCCAGATGTTAACCGATGCACGTACAAAAGGATAGACGGAATTCTCAAGTCTTTAATGCGAGGTTCTGAGGAGATGCCTGAAACGCCATTTCTTTTACTTATCCACGCTATAGAATTTGTAGCAATAATATTACTTTTTCTGTAGAGGACTCGTGACAAGGATTGAGCGGAAAATTATGAGTAATATTAGATTGAAATACAAGTAGAATCCACCGTATCTTATAAAAGAAACCTCTCAGATTTTGAACCCAACGTCTCCTTTAAGCCCCGAGATGCTGTTCCGCGTGTGCGGAAAGATAAGAAAGACGGAAGAAAGCTACGAGCGACATCTCGATATGAGAGCTCTCAATGTCCCCAACTCTTTCTGAGAGAGACAGTGTTGGGGTAAGATGTGGTTGATGGGGTGAAGGTGTGAGGCGGGGGAGGGGGAAATGGAGGGAGGCAAGGGAACCGTTGGTTCTTCGGAAGATTCGTTACATTGCGTTCCTTTCACGTCTTTTCTGGCGTGGTTTTAACAAGCAGCCTTCGCACAGGGAAAGGTACGTCACTCTCGGCGAGGAAAATGTAGTGTAAATGGTAAGTACTGATGGTTTAAGTATTGAAAGAGAAAGTATGGGAAAAGAAGGAGACAAATAAACGAAGAAAAAACCGAAGACGAGAGAAGGAACCGAAGAACGAGAATACACAGAATAAAAGAAAAAAGTAAATAAAGCATATGGGAAAATAGGAAAGAAAATAATGGCAATAACAAGTATTCTTTAAAGGTTGGAAGATCAATTAATATATTCCTTCCGTGTACCTACACTTGGAGAAGTTATATGATAACTGTTACCTGATCAACAGACGACAGCTACACCACCGATTATCCTGTACATCATTTCCAGCCAGACCCAATAAATGAAACTGGCGTTATCCAGCTGTGAAAGACGAACGGATGGTGTAGCGGACAATATCCTAGTGACCAAAGCAAGATATTCCATATTCTATTCCCGTCTCATCAAAGTTTACATCAGGACAAGGTTATCATACAAATCAATCTTAGAATCTCTTTTAAAAGTATAATAGTTTCAGTTGAAAACCGACGTAATAAAGGGTTATATCAATTCACACAAATTTACCTCAATAAAGTATTTATTCGTACATTACATTAGTTATAATGTTGTTATCACATACGTTATAATATTACTCAGAAAAAAGTATCTAAAATGCTTCTTGGAAACAGAAAATAAATAACTTCCATTTACAGTTAACCACTAAAATTTTTAAAATAAACTTTATATCATTCTTAATGTACTTCCTTGGATTTATCGTTACGTAGTCGCTAGTTATACTTAATCGCATTTTGAGTTAACGCGCAATTTTATTTTATTGCAAGTTTATTCCAATTTAAATAAATTCTTTTTCGCGTGTTCTTAAAGAGGTAGCAAATCTTTTAATACATCATTTGACCCTAATTGAACTTCAATCGAGAACGCACTAAAATACGTTTCAGCTCGTTCACAAGATCCAGACTCGCAGATATTTCGTCATATTTCGTCGTAATTCCAGTGCATATTGAGGTGAACGAAGAAAGAATGAACGGAAAGAAATAGCTTTCCAAACGTAATGGTTTCAGGAGCAGTAATGTGATGTTGAGTTAAGAAAAACTGGAAGCGTATAAAAAGAGCTCCTGTCGTAAAATAATTGAACCTGGGTTTCCTCTTACATTACGAACAGAATTGCATTACATTTTGAATACAGTCTCTTTCTGATTCAAGGAAAAAGATCCGGAAGTTTCTAAAGAGAGAAAAGTAATGAGATTTCAGTATTTCCTCTGCTGTATTTTAATGCTTATAACAGTGAAACATTTAAGGAATATATTACAATAATAGATGCTGAAATTTGGCGATAACATCAGGAGGAATAGTTGTGTTCTCGCTAAATAAAGAAAAGACTTCACGACAACATAAAATTTGGTGAAAATTAAGAAATTAAATTTCTCGAAAAAAGGGGAGGTGGGATCTGTGTCACAATGGGTTACCCGATTTATTCTAAATGACGGTACTCTTTTTTTTTAACAGGCTGGATGGGTCTAAAACTTAAACGTTGCAGCAGAGCTGAAATTTCTCGTGACGTCAACGGATTGGGAACTCCGGTCGTATACATTCAGTCTGTTGTATACTAACTTTTTCCACTGATTACTCGACTACTTTACTATGATTAAATGCAAGGAAATATTAAATCAAATGTTTTCATTAATTTGAATAAATTTGGGTGACTATTGAACCACTCCACCATATCACATATTCAAGATGGTTATATGAAATATTCTCATTGTAGTGAATTCTTTATTACATCTCTTGCCTTAATAACTAATAGCATGAACTATTAAGTACTTTACGTGCTGCTAACTATTCTTAGTTTCATTAGACACAAATACGTCATTGTTACTCTTCTGGGTATAAATTGCATCTTATGCATATAAATAACATTCCTTATGCATCCAAAGAAGATTTGCATTTAACGAACGCAATTTATAATTATTTGACTATAATTAGTAATATAATAGCAAAATATTTTGGACAAGGATTCAAGAAAAAAATTCTCTTCAAATGTTAAGATACTTTTAAAGCAAGCATAGCATTATCACTGAAAAAATTTAAAACACTGACTTAGAATAGTTTGGACCATTTAAAACTTAAAAAATACAGTTTGTTAAACAATACAACAATTATTGGATAAACTTATGCTTCAAACATTTAATAATGAATACTTGAGTAGTTCTTACAAATAGTTTTAAAAAATAACAAATATTTATTTGTCTGGAATTCATCAGATACTTTAAAAGTACTTATCAGATATCTAAGAGCGTCAGAAAAATCCATCTCCATGAACACTCACTGCTTTATCACACATACGTTCAATAGTCGACTGAAGACGGCGACAATATATGTGTAAAGAAGCGTTGTGACAAGCACATACGTCCTCAAGACTGAGTCTCCAGTGACGCCTATTTCCCCCGATTTCCACGACACGAGCGCCCCAAGCGGCAATGCCTTCATATAAAGAATGTCCTGAAGTGGCGAGAAAGCAGAACAAATGAGATGGCGATATAATAAAAGGAGGAGACGTCTCAATGCGCCGTTCCACGCTCCTCTCAAGTCCCACGAGTTAGTCATGGAAGCATCTTTCACTTTCAACAAGACGTGATTCGGAAGTTTTGAAACCAAAATCTGTTTTAAATTCTACGAAACAAAATTATGGGTTCAATATTTTTTGTATAAGTGTTCGAAATAAATTTCAAAAGATAATATCTTGTACAACGAGATTTGGATGTTCAAATCAATTTTTTTATTAATTTCTTCATTTTTACAGAGACAATTTACAGATTATTTCCTCTCAGTATATTTTTAATACTCTGAGATTACATTTTATTCTTCTGGGGGTGTTCGGTGAAAATTATTCTGTGTTCTTTATTCGTGCACTATTTTAATGCAATATTGAATTTCAATAAAACACTTCAATTTTATGAATATACACTAACAATACAAAATTAACGACGAACTTGCTTCACCTCTCTATAACTTGTATTTTATTAATGTACGAACGTGAAATTTGTTTTGAAGTTGACCTCGTGCTTTCTCTAGAGACTCTCTTATATGGCAAGTTCCAATGTCATCTCTTTTGTGCTCAGCTACCCTTAGAGTAATAGAGAGGTGAACATATCGCAAAATACTAATTCAAAGACATCTTCATATGTGCAGGATAGTTATTCTCGTGTATACAGACCACGTTAAAATTTGATATTTATTATATTATCACATATATAACTACATTAGTATATGTAAATTACCATTCCCAAAAGAGATATTCCAGGAGTTTTTTTTTAATATGATATATTCACGGCATACTGTTTCGCTTTCTTCCAGGATTTGGATGTTTTGGTGGATGAGCTATTTTGATCGTGGATATCATATACCATATTCTCAGAGCTCTTATATAAGTTTCTCACAGGGCAACTTTTTCTAATTTTTTACTGATTAGCGAGACTTCCAAAATCGAGGATCCGTAATATTGTTTCGATTCATTTTCTTTCAAATTTGTATTATACATTTGTCAAGGTCTGCTGGTGACCCATAGAAGTCAACGCTCTCAAAATTTACAACTGTGAAATTTTATCGTTTTGACATCCATTTTTCTTACCAAGAACGTCAACCGTTATAAAGTATTGTGAAGTTCTTACTGCTAATTTCTATGAAATGTTGTTTCCAACCCAATTTACAGTTTCATGAATCATACGTCAAACATTTTCCCAATTTATGGTTCCAGCTAAATACTGCACCTCCGAGTTCGTCGGCGAGTTAATGCCATACTAATACAACTGGTTTTAGATTGGTTTCGTAGAAGCTATATTCCAGTTTCATAACACTCTCAATATTTTGCGTTCGCGTTCAATATTTTCAGAAAATGTCGAGAATGTTATGTGACATCTTTCATAAGTTGTGTTAAAAATTGGATCCGGAATCCCCTCACTACCATTGACTTTAGTTGTCGTTTTTATTTATTTCATCTTGAAATTTAGTTCCACGATATTGATTTTACATCTAGTACTTCTAGTACATCTAGTATTCTATATCTTTTCTTATCACCACTCCAAACAATTAACTTCTTGTAACTATATTCGAGATTTATTTCCGATCAAGAACATCGATGTACTTAATTCAACATCTGGCGAAACGTCACTCCTGGCTATTAGCATTTTCTTCACGGAAAAAGATGTCCTTCAATTTACGAAATAAATTTAAAATCTTTATTCAGTTATTTTGTAATCAATTATTATTTCCTATTAGACGTGACACATTCAATATAAATGCACCTTTACATTTAACACGAACTTAAAAAAATACGCACATAACTAAAAAAGGTAATGTTGAATTTAATGAAGGATAAGGATTCAGAGAAATTTATTAGTGATAACGTGTGCATAAAAACTAGTTGAATAATTCAATTTCGTATGAAACCGCAAAATATATGTACTGGAAAACCGAATTATGAAATGTCTTAACTTAATTCACTTATATTAAAATTAGATTGGAGGTTTAATCGAATACCGTGAAACTTATCAGAAAAAGACTAAAAGTGATCAGAATGTAATCAAACTTCGATTGCAGGAATTGGACAATTTCAAAGTGACTTTCTTTTAACACCGTTGCATGGCGTAGGTATAAAAGCAATTTGGTGAAACTTAGAATTCATTCATTGGTCCAATAACTCTGACAAAAATTAAAGTTGTTGAAGAGACGATACGAGATAAGTAATAATAGTTTCGAAACATCTTAAAGCTTCGTCTTCTTTCCCATTGACTGGGAGTCGAAGCTGCTTCTTAGCGCTGATGCAAGTCGTGCAAAAGACGAGCTTACGCCTTCCCTTTGGCTCAGTGAATAGTCCGAATCAGAGGGGAGAACACAGGATGAGCCGACAACTGGGATTCCTCAAAGCGAGGCGAAAGCTTACTTGGAAAAAGGCTGCGTGGAACCAAATGAAGAACATCACGGCTCAGGCGCAGAAGGATGGAAGGTGTCACATAGAGCCTTCATTTGTGTACGAAAGTGCAGAGGCGTCGCTAAGAATTGTGACTGCCGGATTGGATTTCTTTCCTCACCCTAATTGATTCCTTTGTCCCATTTTTAAACGGTAATAGAACGATAGTAATAATAGTTTCTGTTTTGGACGATTTTTAACGCGAAACATTTGTCTGTGTTTTCATTAGTTCCCTCGAACTTCGTTCGNCATTTGTCTGTGTTTTCATTAGTTCCCTCGAACGAAGTCATCTAGTTGCAAATTTTGTGATAACGTTTGTGTGCTTGTTTATTAAAAAATATCTTGCACAATTTGAGACAAAGGGAGACGGACATCTTTGGACACCTTCGTCGCGCGACTTCGGACCACTAACTGAACCTGGTTTTAATGCCAACAGACTAAAGCTGGCATTACACGGTCATATTTCTATATCAAATATCTATGATCAAAACTATGACAGTGTAATGCACAAGCTTTGATCATAGTTCAACTGTATCTCATTGAGAGAACCTTTTATCATATCTTTCATCATATCTTTGATCATAGATATAATATAGAAATATGACCGTGAAATAACGGCCTAAGGAACGAATTGACTTCAGATCAGTGCCTTGAGATCCAAGATCCTTATGGAAGGGTTTTTTTCAATGTTAATTTATTCTTTACGTTTCTTTCACATCCATTTAATATCAGTTTCATTTTTGTAGGTTTTAACTCTTTATTTTTTCTGTAACAATTGTTTCTTGTATTTGGCGAATTCTATAACGAATAGTTGTTTCTTGCCCATAACGAATTAATTGGATTTACATTGATATTAAATTATCTAACAAACATTTCAACAATTGCAATTATGACTGAGTTAACTTAATCATAGTGTTGTTTGACTACCATGAAAGCCTAAAGGTTTACAGAGTATGTGCACATATTTAGATTTCGTTTACTTCAGAAATTTAAAATCTTGAAATATATTCTACAAGTACGTTTTATTTCGTCATAGTTTGTACATCGGATAGTTTCCCCAAAGTCTGAATAAAACTGTAATAGAAATACGAGGTCTAAGTAGTGGAGTCCCGTTTTTGCAGATGTCTGCAAACAGGGTTTCCTTATTCTGTTTATGACAACGCTGAGTGCTTCCTATGCCGATGATTCGTCTGTCATTCGCCCAAGAGGTAACGAGCCCTTCTTCATACCACAACCATAACGGCTTTCCTTCAAAAACATTTCTAATCATAAATGAAGCACAACGACTATCCAAGTCTTCTTTTTAGGTCACTGATAATTTTCAATTTCCTTGATAATTTCTCAATTAGCTGTATTGATCCAAAGTGTACTATCAAATTACATTTCTTCTACGGTTTCACACGTTCAATTCTCATTTCACTCGTTGCGACGAAACTACAAGAATGCTCAGAAAATACATAATACTCATGCGTTCAATATTATCATACTGAAGAAACTTTCCCAAATCTATTATGACCATAATAAAAAAAATTTTCGTATGTTCTTGGAGGTAGATTGAATTCTTTGTCATCACCTATTTTGTTCTATATTTATGACAAAGTTTAATTAATTACATCCATTCCTCTCCCCTATTTTACTAGCAAATCATTTAATTTTGTGCCTTTCTTTTATTTTTAAGACATTATGAGAAATTTGATATTCCCAGAGTAACTTTATTTAGTTGTAAACGTTTGATGATGAGTTGAATAATTTACCCACAACCTACAGCCTAAATTTTATTTTTATTGTACGCAAAACTTTAAGAGGTAGAGTTCAAATAGAAGAAACAAATTAAAAAATATTATTATAAGAGAGAGAGAGATGCAGAACTTAACTGGAAACCAAGATAACATAATATTAAATACTATCATGAGAATTATTCTTAATTAATAGTATCATTTTAAAATAAGTATCATTTCAAAATAAATTAAAATGATTAACTTCCCGTTAATATTTGAATAGGGTATTTGCTTGTAATAAAATCTATTAGGCATCCGGTAAATTCGTAATAGCCGAATCATAATTCGGAATAATTCATAATGTAGTACATGAAAAGAAACTTCCACAATGTTTTAAAGTATATTTTTACATTTATTAATAAACACACATCGTGGACCTTTACCCATTAACAGTGTTATAAAGAACGATAAAAAATCATTTACATATTGAACGGAAATATAACTGGACTACGATGAATGTTTGATGGATTGCACTGACATTTTTCAAGAAACCAACCAATTTATCGTTCTTTGAGTTATGTACAGTTTTCCTATGTGCACAAAGATGTTGTACTAATCACTTTACGCTCTAACGTATTTTGCGGTTGTTAAGATGACTAAATCTCTATAATCATTCTCTAAATACTATATTGTGATGAAGCAATTCATTGTAAATTGAGTTTAGTTTTATGAAATAGTTCTAAAAATAAAGAATCATTAAAATGGTATTCTAGACTTGCATCATACAGATGATGAACCTTGAGTAACTTGCAATCTGAGTTTGTATTCGAGTGTTTGAGGTTTGTATATCTCATGTCTCTGGGTTCTTCATTTTCATTTTATCGTCNTCACTTTACGCTCTAACGCATTTTGCGGTTGTTAAGATGACTAAATCTCTATAATCATTCTCTAAATACAATATTGTGATGAAGCAATTCATTGTAAATTGAGTTTAGTTTTATGAAATAGTTCCAAAAATAAATAATCATTAAATGGTATTCTAGACTTGCATCATACAGATGATGAAGTAACTTGCAATCTGAGTTTGTATTCGAGTGTTTGAGGTTTGTATATCTCATGTCTCTGGGTTCTTCATTTTCATTTTATCGTCGCGTCTCCTTTTCGTTCCTTTCCTTCTCCTCTGCCGCAGAGAATGTACTCATATCTCCCTTCCGCAGGACTACATCGCGATAATTACTGCGGAACCATTGCGCACCTACGGAAGTTTTATTAAACTCTCCGACCGCTCGCCATAGCTTATGCGGAGACCTAACAGCTTTGCGGTGGATGAGGTTCCCACAACAACGCGTGTACGTGTCTCAGAGAGTTAGTGGATGTAGCCTTTATTTTGCCAATGTGAGGGGAAATTTCCTTTTTTATTGTTGAATTACGTGGTCAAGAAATATATGAGTGAAGATACAGAATCGTATTAAATGGATTTTACTGTGAATATGAACTTCTAGTTACATCATTAGAAGCAATCGGAGGTGCGAAAATATAAATTTGACCTGCATCGCTCTCTGCAATAAGAACATAAAAGATGGAGGTCTATGAGTAGTTCCAAATGTAGTTAATCTACTGTAAATTTATCACTTTGATGATAAAATACGAGATACTCATAATCCCATTTTCAACGTTTAAATTCCTTTTGCGCTTTCAAGTGAATAAAGTAAAGCCGAATACCGCAAAACTTTCATCTGACATTTTGATGGACGAGTGCCATATATTCTGTTTTCTTAACACAACATTTCGACTCTAGGTTTGAGTCACTTTCAGTTGTAACAAATGAGAAGAAACATAACGACAGAACATCTTATGAAATGTAAATATAAACAAATAAAAATGATATTAGTCCATCAAAAGGTCGTAAGCCTAAAATTATTTATCTTCATTATTATAATGGACGTTAATAGAGAATAATTTCAATAGCTCGCAGTTCATTAAACTATAAATCTACCTTAATAAAACACATCAGATATTATAAGCTATCTTATTGAATGTACACATATGCATCTAGGGAAACTACTAAGCGATTTATTCGCCGAGAGCACAATGTAATTAGCATCTGGTTCGTTAAGCCTGTTGATTCACTGTCCGGATGTAAGCCAAGGACCATCCGATCAAAGGACCGATAAGTAAAGGTGGATGGAACTTCTCTGCAGCCCAAAGTGCAAATGTGACATTCGCCTACAAACACAAAATGTAAGTAACCCCTTGTTATAATATCGACATAATATCTAACAAATTTTATTTTCACGACAGGAGAGTAGTAAAGTTATTTAAAAATTGTAAAATTATTTAATAAAGGAATTATTATTATAATAAATTTATTGTCAAAATAGAAGTTACGAACACCACAATGTTCACGTGGAAGATAAACTAATTTACTTCGGAAGCAAACGAGGGACCTTCCCATCAATTCCAATCATAGGTCCTAAGGTAGTTGCGGAGTCATGGGTTATCATTTCTGCCAAGACAAAATCATGGCATGCCCTCCCTTAGAACGCGTAACAAATCACTTAAAATTTGTAATTTAATGCTAACACTAGTATTTGTGATGCTGTCGTCCCAAAATTTTGCGGACTGTTTAATTATTTTTATTAATAAATACCCAGTCCAGTATTTAGACTGCCATTTCTATTGGAAGTAAGAGCCTCTCGAGGGTTCCAAGGATGACGGTACAAAAATTACACTTCAGCATGATGCGCGTGGGAATTGTTAATTTCAATGTAGATCGTGGTGATTTACGGGTGCTGTATATGAGACTTATAAGACAAATAATGACGTTTGGAAGTACGATTTGGAGACATCAGGTGATGGTACATTTTAAACGTCACCTAAGGGCATTGGAGAGACGGTACCTTTTATATGTGGTAGGTAGTTACCGCTCAGTATCACCCGAAGCCACCAATGTGTTGTCGGGGGTAACGCCCATTGACTTACAAAACCAAAAGGTAAAATATAGGTATCATATGAAGAAATTTGGAATTATCATTTTAAACAATCTGCAGCTAAACAAAACCGACAAAACGTCCCGAAAGTAAATAAATAAGATGACTGACTGCCAACGGCGATGGGACACTGTTATAAATGTGCGAGTCAAATAAGATTATGTATAATATAATAAAGCAACATTTAAGAGAAAAAATCGAAAGTGGTTTCAGTTGGGGAAGGTGATGGCGCAATACTCGACAGGATATGGAGACTTTGGAGATTATGTACGAGAACACGACAACGGGAAGATGACCTGTGTATGTATATCTGGGGATGAGATAGGAGAACGACGATTTAACATTTATTATGAGACTGCATCTTACTACTACCCGAGAGAGGATGGTACATCGAGGCATATAGAAAATTGAATGAAAGAGTATTATTTATTAGGTAGACATGCAGAAGTTCCAAATATTCTAAGAATACGTGCATAGAATAACAAAAATGCGACATGTTTACGAAATTTGATACCTGGACAGCAGATGAGCGCACGTCTCCTCACGGCGGAGACAAGCAAAGCGGGGAGCGGAGAAGGTGCGCAGAGAGAATATTAAAGATACGACCACCAGACTTTCGTATTCCTACAGCAACACAGACGAGGTGGCTTTCGGGTCAAAATCAAATGGAATGGTTGCAAGGTCATTCTGCAAACGCTTTTCTTATTCTTTTGACGCCTTATTAGAGAAATGTCAACCTTATTTTCGTCATGTCTTATTTTCAGAGAGGAATGGAACACTCATATAGCCTCCTCCTCGTTCCTACTTCGTTAAGTAAGCTAAGTGATACACAATTTTACAACAGATATTTTCATCGATTCACTTCTTGAGGTGCAAAATGTTTATATCAAAGTCGCATAGAGTTAGACGATCGTATACCAATCATCAGTTCTACTCCTATTTTTGCCACGAAGATTTGTCGTGTGGATACTCATGAAGAGTATCTCGGGTGAATCATAACTTGAGCACTGTGACTCTACAAGATGAGGTTTTCTGGAGCTTTCCTAAGAAGAGGGACGCTAAAAAAAGCGATATATGATTTCCATATGTAAGCACATTCCTAAACAAGCAACTTGTAACACTTACAATAAATAAATGATTATACATTTTGTTTGATTTAAGAATTAAATGTAATTTCTAATAAAGATGTTGAGATCATCACTTATCGTTAAAATTTCACTACAGCCTCAGTGAGGATATGAGAAATAGAAGCAAACATTTTGTTATAACAAGTGTAGTTACACGGAAGTAATATATCTAAACATTTTGTTTGTTTTCAAGGACTGCAAAGATTCCACGTTTGTCTGAGCAAAAATTATTTTATTAAACATACGTTTTTTCTACGACTCATGTCCATACATTTTATTCAACTTAACCATTCCATAGGAATTACAAAGACCATTAAAATTTCATTCTTCTAAACTATCAATGTGTTATAATAGATGCGATTTTTGGTGTTTTTAATAAATATTTTTCTCCGAAGCATGTTTTTTAACAAAAAAGCTTTAGTCACGAATAATTAATAAGCGAAATCCAAGTCGCAAGATATTCAAGGCACAGATCGGAGAAAGCCAAAGTACTCAAAAAGCAGGGAAATCTGTCTTTAAATAAACAAGTCTTGATGTTGCTAATGAGGGACTTAATTTATTTCATGGTCTTGTGGAATCATCTATATTGGTATATACTATTGGCATTTAATATCTATATTGGTGTATATAATAATGCCGAGTTATTTCCTCACCGATCTCAACATTCATAATATGCTGATTCTGGATTAATTTTCATCTGAGAATAAAAGAACGTCTATTACACTTACATTAGCACAAAATCATAACTTATGAAACGCTACGAATCAATGTTCCTAAGAATATAGTTTCTGGTGTCAAAGAAAAAAGAGAGTAGTATATTTATGTAGTTATATTAATAACGGTGTAGAATTTCATTGAATATTTAAAACTAAATGAACGTTAACAGAAAAGTCTGTTAATAATGTTACTGAAATTAATGTAAACTTTGCTTAGAAAGAGGAAATTGCAAAACACCAAGTCAAAATTGATAAAAGATTTCGTTTTTCTGTTCCTGTGAAAGGAATCAGAGGGCTCCACGCTTGTATACCTCATGAAGAATTATTCGCTCTCATGAAAATTCGCTCAACATCATAAGACGAGAGCAGATGTAATATAATAGAAATTACAATGAGAATTGTACTCACTTCCCACTATTAAAAATTGGAACTAGGTATGAATAAATCTGGATATGATAACTTTCGGTCAAGTGAAAATGGCGACCAGTCGGGACTCGAACCCGGGTCTCTTGCTTTGATCGCAAGGGTGTTAACCGCTACACCACCGGTTCGCCTTCCACGAGCCCCGGATGGTCGCCATTTTCACGGAAGAAATATGTACTAAATCTGGATATGCCATTATGTGAACATTAATTTTACTTAATAAATATTTTATTTTTATTGCAGATTACCTACCAAACGAAAAGGATGAACTAAAGTTTAAAAGGTTTCAAATTTAAAAGATTTTTTGAAACAAAAATTGAAGACTTGAAACTAAACTCATCTCATATCTATTGTGTAATAAAGTTTTAAAAATTAAAGTGTTTATTTATAATTCATTTATTTGTTTTCAAGTCGTGATGAGTTAGCAAGTAATTCAAATACGTGAAAATCAAAATTTTGACTTTAAATTACTATAACTTTGAAAGTTGTAAATTTCCCACACCAAAAATTGGTGGAATTAGGTTTACTTTCAACTACCAAAATTTCATTAAATTCTGAGATGGAGTATTTGAGAAATAATTTTTTAACGAAAAAACGATATTTTGACATTTTTGTTGAAATTTTAAACTTATGTTGCCATTTAATGTGTCTGAAGGTTACTTTTTCTGTAAAATGATGTGTCTACAATTAGTAGATTAAGTGGGTTTCAATTTCCAAGCGGATTTGATCGAAAATCTCCCGATGTTTTACCTCGCGGTTCTGTGCTGATGGAAAATCGACAAAAGAATTATTTAAGCAAAACCGGATTAATAAATAAATATTATTATTAATAATAAATATTATTTTCCTTACTTATACAATATTCTAAGCCCGCAGAAAAAATTTCCTGTCCTCTAAAATCACTCCCTACCCTATTGAGAGACTTGTTTTTCAAATGATCTAAAACTTCTCTGGTCTAACGGTTGAAGTAATTTCCCACCTCCGAGAATAATTTCCTGTTAGCTAATACTTCAAACATTTCCATTTTACACATCTTAATAATTTGAATTGTGTGAGAAAGCATTTCTGAAAGTATGCAATACATTTCATGGAGAAAGTTAGACCAGAAGTAATGTTTATGATTCACTGATAACAACATGTAAACACTCCCATCGAAAGAGTGTCCACCTCTGTCCCTCCCCTACCTTTCCTGTGGTGTTGTGGCGAAGGAAATTTCACGCGTAAGACTCGAATTCCCTTAGTGCACTTGTACTTCATGTTCGAAGTGTATTGCTCAAACAACTATTCTCTTTCTGATTCAAAACCGAAAAACGCTCTAGTATCCCGTCAGTTCAACCCTTCACCAGTACTGAGTAGTATGGGGCCGAATTGAGACACATGTATCACAAGAAGAACGCTGTGTTAAAGCTGGAAGGAAAGTCACTGCAACTAACTCAAAAAAACTCGAAGAGTCTGAACACGACGTTTGAAATCTCAGTAACCTCCAGTACTCTACACTCTCCGCCTGTTACGCAACCCGCATTACTTGTTCGATGTGCGGGTGGTATTCACTAGGGAACACAATTTTTTATTCTGTCCGAACTATACCCGCTCAACATAGAAATAATGAATATGAATGAAATATGAAGCTAACTTTGTTTCGTAGGGCACTTAGAGTAATCTTTTTGTCCTATTTTATGATTCACTGATAACATACGAATATGTATTAATTGATGGGATGGTCCCTTGCTTGCTTCCGGAGAGTAAATTAGTTTTTTTTCCTCCACGTGGTCATACGCAGTTTGTACTGTTTTTTGACAATAAATTTATTATTATTATAACATTCAACTTCCACCAAATGCTCTAATGACCGTGATAATGACCATGTTGGCGAGCCCTCAAATCCCAATTTTAAAAAAACTCCCACTAAACATGCTCAACAGTTACTGGTGTATTACTACACCCAAATGTGTCATCACTTATCTTATCAAATCTTTTCAAGTAATAATTGAAATATTCGTAACCAGTTATGAATCCAGTCATTCTATACCCAGGTTGAAACAATTTTCTTCGATTGGAATAAACCGCTTACCGGATTTGGAATTACCCGCCCACATGTTGCCTGACGTAGTCATTCGGTACCTATCGCAAATCTCCGTTTCTGTCACCGCGAGTCACATGCAGTTAACGTCTTAAGGAAACTTCTATCTCAAAATAACTTAAATTCGAATTCATATGCACCCCTATCCCATGCCATTGAGCTATCAGGAATAAAATTAGCAAGAATAAAAGCAACATGTGTGAGGATAGATGTGAAAGCAGAACGACAGAGATCAGCACATGCTTTCAACATTCCCTTGTCACAGTGAAACAAAAGCATCACAAAGGGGCGCAAGGGGCGCACGACTCATTAACCTGTACCTCACTGGCCCTGCGCAGGAGAGTCGGCTGGAACGACAGACTGTCCTCTCTCTCTCCCGTGTCAGGCGAACCAGAAATCGTTCTTTTTCTGACGCGCGTTTCTGTCGTAACCAATATTCTTCTTCTTCGTTTACGCTGCCCTTGCTACTGTTTTGCACACGCTTGGAGAGAGCTATACATACTGTTTACTCTCATTTCGTAGGCTTTTGTTTACCANTTTGCACACGCTTGGAGAGAGCTATACATACTGTTTACTCTCATTTCGTAGGCTTTTGTTTACCACGTGTTTGAGGGTCTAGTCACTTTTAAGAAGCGGAAGACGAGTAAACCTTCAATAGACATCCTCAAGACAGAACCTAGTAACAAACAAACATGAATTATTGAAATATTGTTACGTTTGTCACAAGGTTCATCAATCATAATAATTTATATATTGCGTAATAATTCTTAAATATTATTTTAATGTTATATTAAAATAATCTCTTAAATTTTAACAAAATTTATATATTTCTACTTCATCATGTTTAAATCCACAAACATATCACTACACAAAAGGACATAATACTACGTGTTGGCGATTTGAACAGAGGTCGTTGTTCAGCTCAGATCTTGGGCGAATAACTTTTTCTTGTTTTCTTAACACAATAAAGTTACAAAAAAAAAAGACATGAATTCAGTTCAAATTTTCAAGCTGTAAATCATACATCTGCTCAAAAAATTCACGCACAAATCTAATATTTATTTAGTTTCCCCATAATGTGCACATGAAAATACACTATCTGGGGCGCAATTTCCACACTTCACCTTTTTCTTTAATTTACCATCAACAATTTACGCTAGTTGAGGAATATCCACAAGCTCTGGAATCTTTGATGGCGGTTTGTGTCACGTTTCGGCGCATTTTTTCCAGAGATGAGATTATGAATGGAAATTGCTCCCTAATAATGTTGCCCTCAACCCCTCACTCCACAAAAACCAGGCCATACTGTTGACTCAGATTCCCATTTCAGAATACCTCTCCACAAGTTTATATTTCACTTATTTCAGCATAAGAATATTATCTATTACATATTGTCTTTTGAATATTATATGGAAGAAATATCGTAACAAACAATACATACCTTTTACTTCATCATGAATTACATAGCGTAGATTATTTTCGGGTTTATATAATCTAAAAGTAGCATCTCGTTGTGATACTTGTCTCAGTTCAGTTGAATCCACAAACGTACTGTGAGATATTTTAACCTCTATGAAATAATTTTGTTATTTCCCCTTCTCTGTAAATAATAGTGTTACGACCACCGTGGAGTTCAACTTGGAAAAAAAAACCTCGTCATGGAAGCTGCAAGTTGTGAGGTCGCGCGGTCGCGAAATCTCGTTAAAGCCCGGTTGTTTTTAATGACAAGTTACCGGAGAGGAAAGAGGAGTGAGGTGAGAGGGAGGCATTGACAGAGGACGCTCCACGCATGCGCTCTTCTCTTCACTTGACTGACTGCTGCCTCCAGTGCTGCTCTCGGGGTGACCTCATTACACGTACGCGCGAGCATTCTTTCAGCCTCTAGCGACTCAGTTACACGGAAAAGCAATCAACTGAGTTCATGAAACTTACAATGATTTTTTTTTTTTTCATTAATATTTATTCGTTTTGTATTTTTCATCCACCAACTGATCTATGATGATCGCACCACATTTCACCGTGGTCATTACGTAGTTATCTCTTCATTACGGCATACCATCATTTGCTCCTTCAGTTGTCAGTCTTCCTTATAAACTTCTTTAGTGCATTATTTTAGTTTACACGGACGAACATGACATTTTTTTTTAATTTATACTGTTCGTCCGTTAAAGGTTGTAAGTCTTAGATTATTTACTTAATTTGATTATAAAATGGATTAACAACATTCGTGAATAAGTGTGTGTGTTACGTAATGCTCCATTATACTATCCATAACACTCATATACTATTCATAATTGTTCTGATGAATGAAATCGTGTCAGAATTGTTTCTGTATTACAGGAGTTCGCCAGTACGTGTCTTGCGAAACACAGTCAGAGTGCAACGTATGGAGTTCCTCTATACCCTGTTTGTTGTATTCGATCACCGCGTGTTCTTAAACGCCCTCCTAATGACGGCAAAATGACAAGGGTGGTGTGCGAATGAGATGAGGGGTGAATGATGATGACTGAAAGTTGTGGTGGAATAAAGGGCAGGAGATACGTGAGTTTCCCGGAAAAACCTGCAGCGAACAAGCTTTGTCCACCATTGCAAATTCTAATTAGACCAGTCGGGATTTGACCAACGTCACCAGAGATAGAAAGCGAGAGTATTACGTAACTATGCACGTACTCTTCGGGTAATGCGGGATGCCATTAATATAAATGAATAAAAACGTGACAACACACTGCACTGAAGGGAAATTTATTTAAAAAGTTAATTGTTTTCATCGTAACTAACAAAAAGCTATTAAAAAGGAAGCTTGATAAAATGTCAATAAAAGAAGGAAGAATTTTTACGTGTTATGTGCAAGACTGTTGACGTTCTCTTTTAAAGACCGAACAGCAGAGATTTATAATTTGTGAAATTAGCATTTAAAATTGAATTGCTCATAAGCATTGAAATGAGCATTGAATATGAAGGCAAACCAGATAGAAATTTTTCAGCGTTTCCTCCCGCACTCGTGTCATCTGTTCGTAGAAAGAGACGAAGTGAACACATGAAGGTACGAGGACTGTGTTTATGCTCGGAAGCATTTGCACGAGTGAATCAAAGAATTAAACACTGTTGGATACGCGTATTTGTGGCACTACCCGTTCTCATGTATTGCGCATAACGCTAAAATGTACGCATTCAAAAACAAGTCTTTTTTTTTCAATTTATTAATAACACAAAACTACGAAACATTTACATCAGATTTGTTTAGTAATTCTATCATACGACATTCCACAAAAGTTAATCAATGTATTTAACATAAATTTTGTCATTCACCCGTGGTGTCCTCGACATGTTTCACATCTTACATTACAATAATCCATTAATTTATTCCTTCTCTTATATCTCATATTCCATTAACATATATATTGAATGTTTTGCATCTTTCTTTACTCTCTATCAATTTACTTCAATTTCTTGGGTCCACTACATCAATCGTTCGCATCTTTCGCAAACATCTCCTCCTCTTTTCCATACAAACAAATAACATCACTTCTAATTCCAAACCTCCGTAGTAAAAATATTTGACTCTCAGTTACATTAGACATGCTTTCGACTGCCGACGAAGTCTTGGTCAGCCATCAAAAGCTCGGATCGACCGTCCACAGCTTCACCTCTAATTGCACATAAATTATACGTAATGCAACCTAGGGCGATACGGGGTTTCTGAAATCGTTATCCGTTATATCGCGTTACGGTGAGGTAAAGGGATGTAAGTCGTGGTGTTACGTATTGCTAAGTGTCATAGGTATATTCATNTTCATCGGGCGCTTTTAACCCTAACGTACGTAGTTGTAGTTCATGTACTCAACCGCTCAGTGAGAGTACAGAATAATGAGGATCGAACAATTACTACAGTATCAAAATGTGTCCCCACATTTCCGAAAAGCAAATAAAAACTTATGGGGAGGTAGATTGAGTAATTTTTGCCAGAAGTGTGCGGTATTGTTACTGGAATGGGAGAATTTAAAAAAGGTAATTTTTGCGTTATGTAACTCCTCGTTATCAGGGATAAACAAGGACAAGTGACATTCCTTGCTTTAACACTTGTGTGAAATGCATGCGAAAACAACTTGAATATTTTTCATTCTAATCTTTCATATTCTGTAAGAGATGTACTGAGAACATTCCGGAAAAGTAACTATATAAAAACGGAATGGAACTCTTCTTGTTTAACTTGTGCTATATAACTTAAAATAGCACTGACCCAGATCTTTTCCAACTTGACAAGTTCAATCTTTTAATTGTCATAAATCAATTTATGGTTTTCTTTCTTGATCTTGTATTTCAATAAAATTTACTGCATTGTGTGAATGAGGGAGTGATAATCTAGTATTTTTTAATTTGATAATTTAATTTATATTTCAATTGTGTCCCAAAAATAAATTCGAAAACAATTTCCTTAGTGATTCATCATTTTGTATGTAAACAAAAAATAAGAAGTTCATTAAATAAATTGCATTCTATTTAATAAATAAATTTCACTTCAACTATTCACTTTCCTGAAATAAAGCAATAGAATGTAATACTTCCCTATGTATAAATAATTAGAGAATGACATCATGAACAGAACAAATATTATAATAAATTTAAAGTGCTTAAGACGGGATGTATTTGAAGAATTATTGGAAAACTTTCAACTCGCCTCGACTCATAAATCCACTGCGTCCATTATGATGAAAGAAACGGTAAGCTTTATTTTAATTTGTATTAACGTCCGCTCTCTTCCATTACAACGTGAGTTTGAA